>CALNHX010003743.1:0-142611 GCA_940337035.1 Agriotes lineatus | reverse complement strand
TAGGATCAGACAAAACTTTTTGTATTTGCTTTTTAGTTACAACGCCAACATCTTTGATATTGAGAAAAACATAACAATGACATTGTTTATTGTACCGCATACAACTAACTTCAAAGTTTTCGGATTCAATATTTTTAATATGACAAACAAATTCCTTTCGTTTTTCCTTCTTTCTACCAATGTCATTGTAGGTAGGTAGGTAACTCTGTTATCCCAAGTCACCTGCAAAATGACTACATTTTAACAAAGGCGATTTTGGAGGTTATGTTGCAATATTTTAATTATCAAACTAGGTTAATGCCAGTTGGAAAACATGGCAACACACTACTCACATACACGAAAAAATCTAAAAAAATGATTACCTAAGTTAAATAGAGTTCTATTCGGTGTTAAAAATTATGCACTTTTTCGTTTTTGCGTCTTGATTTGAATCACCTCATTGTGAGAATGGACCAGATCCTGAATTTTTACGTTTTAATTAGTTTCCTCAAATAAAGACATATTCTTATGCTTGAAAGATCATATTTTAGATATGAGTCCTTTAGAAAACCATATCAGATTTTTAATTAAATGTATTTGTGTAGAATATATCAATTTACGGTTGCATTTTATTTGTAGAAATATTTCTGCTAAAGATAGAATAAGAAATCACTTGACAAAATGTATAATTTTCCAAAGGCGATAAATTGTTGAACATCAAAAGTCGTACACATTTCTTTCTTATTAATTTTGTGTATTGTTTAGTATTATAGTTTGATATTTTACTTGAAGTGTTATTCCTAAAACCCTCTACGTGCGACGCCAATGGAATTCTCACCGCCATATTGGTACACTACTTTAGTTACATTCAACTTTGTTTGCCCTCCTTCCATGTCTATATTCTAAATGCGGGACACACTGTATAACACGATAGTTCTTTTGAATTCCATTTGATATAACCGATACTGCCAGTTTGTAATGGCCGTGATATTGGTTGTGTAGTTCAATGTTGTCTTGGGTGCTATCCAATCCTCTAAACAAGTTAATTCTTAAAAAAAATTAATATTTCATGTAAGGATCGGAAGCTTGTTAATATTTTCTAAATAGGCATATCCAAGTTTACCTAACAGAACTTCATTGTTTGTTGTACTTTCAGATATTGCATTTATTACACCCGAATTCTTCATAATAATGGATGTGGAACATGAATCAGTTGATTATAATTTGCCTAATGCAGTAGCCAGTATGTTACATGAAGCACTGAAAAAGAATGAAAATAAAGTATTCGCAAACTTACATGTTCAGCAACAGATCGTTCAAGACAATGTCGACAACACGACTTATCAGAAATTGGATATTAAACAGGAGGAAGTTGAGATAAAGGATGAATTGCTTGATTCGTGTGCAGGAAGTGGAAATTTCGTAGAAGAACAATTAGTTTGCAGTGTTTGTGAATATGAAGCAAAAGACGAGAGTAATTTTTTGGAACATATGAAAGCTCATACAGAACAATTTTATACATCTACTATTCATGAAGGTAAAAATACAGGAAAATGTAAGTTAGTTAACCAATTCGAGACCCATACAAGTGAAAAATCTTATTTTCTAGGTGATTTAGTGAATCGTATGAGGAAGCACACAGGAGAAAAACCTTATTCATGTTCTATTTGCGGGTATAAAACAGCATGTCAAAGTTATTTAGTTAGACATATGCAAATGCATACAGGAGAAAAACCTTATTCATGTTCTACTTGTGAGTATAAAGCAACACTTAAAAGTAATTTAGTTCAACATATGAGAATGCATACGTGAGAGAAACCCTATTTATGTTCTATTTGCAAATATAGAGCAGCACAGAAAAGTCATTTAGTTACACATATGAAAACGCATACAGGAGAAAAACCTTATGGATGTTCTATTTGTGACTACAAAGCAGCACAAACAGGTCTTTTAATGAACCACATGAAAACGCATATAGGAAAAAAACCTTATTTATGTTCGTTGTGCAAATATAAAACAACACTTAAAACTAATTTAGTTATACATATGAAAACGCATACAGGAGAAAAACCTTATTCATGTTCTAGTTGCAAATATAGAGCAACACAGAAAAGTCATTTAGTTGCACATATGAAAACGCATACAGGAGAACAACCTTATGTATGTTCTATTTGTGACTACAAAGCAGCACAAACAGGTCTTTTAATGATCCACATGAAAACGCATATAGGAAAAAAACCTTATTTATGTTCTTTGTGCAAATATAAAACAACACTTAAAACTAATTTAGTTGTACATATTAAAACGCATACAGGCGAAAAACCTTATTTGTGTTCTATTTGCGAATATAAAACGGCACATAAAAGTTCTTTGGTTACACATATGAAAATGAGAAAAAATTTATTCCTGTTCTATTTGTGAGTATAAAACAGCACATAAAAGTTCTTTGGTTACACATATGAAAACGCATACAGGAGAAAAACCTTATTCATGTTCTATTTGCGAGTATAAAGCAGCTCAGAAAAGTAATTTAGTTAGACATATGAAAACGCATACGAGAGAAAAACCTTATTCGTGTTCTATTTGCGAATATAAAGCAGCCCGGAAAAGTCATTTAGTTATACATATGAATAGGCATACAGGCAAAAAACCTTATTGATGTCCTATTTGTAAATATAAATCAGCAGAAAGAAGTAAATTAGTTAGACATATGAAAACACATACAAGAGTAAAATCTTATTTGTGTTCTATTTGCGAATATAAAGCAGCACGAAGAAGTAATTTAGTTACACATAGGAAAACGCATACAGGAGAAAAACCTTATTCCTGTTCTATTTGCGAATATAAAGCAGCAACAAAACCCACTTTAGTTAAACATATAAAGGGACATACTAGAGGAACACTTTAGAATCTGAAGCTCTGGTGTCGTTTACCAAAAGCTTGACTGCGTTAAAGTTATTCTTGTTAAAATAGAATTTAGGCGTAGACCGTAGGTAAACTCGCAGCATTCTCAAACTTAATGTGCCTTGCATCTTGTGAACTCGAGCAAGGATCCATGTGATTGCCATGCTCTTTGGTGGCCTCTGTTGTTTGAGTACCTTGACAACAAGGCTACTTAGCCAATTTGACATTGTTGCTGTTGGTGCACTTTAGATCGTGTATCACAGGAGTCCATGTTTTACTGAGCTTAAAACTATTTTCCTGTTCATAATATAAAATGCTTTAAAGTTATCTAAAAACAGTTTTTAGATAGTCATCGAAGATACTGGCAGTGTGAATACTTTTATTTTCGTTTTATAGTCCAGTCACTATGTCATTTTTGCTTGAAAGTGAAGTGAAATTTGAAATTTCTTTTTTGGGGTATTGGTGAGGTCCAGCAAAGCTTAACTTCAAGTTGTCGACCAAAATTTCCTATGTGCAATTTCCGCTATCTTGATAACCGAGTGCGTTTGATTTTTTTGTGATAAATCGGTTCCCGTTAACACTACATGAAAATAATGTAGACATCTTTGTAAGAATTTTGAATGTTCTACAATTTATGTTCTATTACTTTTTCGCGTAGGAGCGATATTTGTCGAGATATCGAACGCGAAAGGAGAGCGTGAAAGGGTCGAGATTTTTTTTTCGAACATTTGGGCTTGTGTCTCATTTCTCTTTCTATTTAGCGAAAAAGTAGCCATTATCAAACTTGTAGAGGTTGAAAATAGCTTCAATTTGACGTATTATAAATTGATATGCGACTAAAATTACGACTTGTGGAACGGGCCAAAGTTGTCAAGTTGCCGCGTAATTTTTATTTCATGTATCGTACTATTACGTAGATGACATAACAAACTTCATTGCATTATTGGAATCATTATATTTCATCAAGTAGATAGTATACAGCATTATAGGATTGTATATTAATAATAATAAAAATAATAATAATAATAATAATAACGAAGGTCTTTATTAAATTATTACAAAATTACACAGAAAAAATATTGACTAAAACGTAATATTGTCTTGGGCGAAGTTCAACTTGATAGAAAAACAGATCTATCCGCTGTTCTTCCACTTAACCCGGTGAAAACAAAAAGAAAAGAAAACAAAAAATCCAACGATCTACGCTTTGGCGCCAGGCGAAATATTACGCACAAAACAGCTATGGCGGTGTTTAGTGATATATCAATTTACTAATTGTGTTATTTTGACCCTAATAATTAATTCATTGATGTTTATCCATAAAATTTTGAAAAATAGCTTTTTTAAATTTTGACGTACAACAGCCTTTTACTACATTTGGTAACGAATTATAGCATTTAGCTATTCTGTAAGAAAACGATCTCTTGAAAAATTTTGACTTATGTTGAGGTGGAGTCAGCGTTCCTTTAAATCTTATATTTAAAGTATGTACGTCGGTTCTAAACTTTATTTTGTTGTATAAGTAACTCGGTGATCTACTCAAGATGATCTTGTGGAAAAGACATGCAGAATGAAAGAAGCGCCTTTCTTTCGTATTAAGCTTATAAGAGATTCTTTCATATTTTCGTATTCCAAATATGAGGCGTAAACATGAGTTCTGAATCTTCTGAATTCTAGCAACATTAAAGCTACGTAAATGGGAATGATAAACAACGTCACAATAATCAAAACAGGACAAGATTAATGCATTACACAAAACGATTTTCACATTTACACTTAAAAATTGTATTTTGATAAATAAGTTTCAAGGAACTATATGACTTTTGCAGACATTTTGAAATATGTTTAGTAAATTTAAAATCATTATCAAGATAAAGACCCAAGTTTTTGACATCATCAGAAACTGGGATTCTATCCTGGCCTACTAATAAATTTAATTCATTAGAAATTTCTAAACCGATCTTCTATAGCAGAAACGTCAAAAATAATAAGAATTTACGTATTGGCTACTTGAAATATAACGATTCTCATGATGCAATGAAGTTTATTATGCCATTTATGTAGTAGTACGATACATGAAATAAAAATTAAGCGCCGACTTGACAACTTTGGCCCGCTCTACAGGTCGTAATTTTAGTCGCATATCAATTTATAATAGGTCAAATTGAAGCTATTTTCAACCTCTACAAGTTTGATAATGGCTACTTTTTCGCTAAATAGAAAGAGAAAAGAGACACAAGCCCAGAAACTCGAAAAAAAATCTCGACCTTTTCACGCTCTCCTTTCGCGTTCGATATCTCGACAAATATCGCTCCTACGCGAAAAAGTAATAGAACGTAAATTGTAGACCATTCAAAATTCTTACAAAGATGTCTACATTATTTTCATGTAGTGTTAACGAGAACCGATTTATCGCAAAAAAATCAAACGCACTCATTTATCAAGATGGCGGAAATAGCACATAGGAAATCTTGGTCGACAACTTGAAGTTAAGCTTTGCTAGACCCCCAAACACCCCAAAAAAGGAATTTCAAATTTCCCTTCACTTTCCAGCAAAGGCCTTATTTTTGGACATAGTGACTGGACTATTATAAGTAAATATAAAACAACATAGAACTATTTAGTGAAACATAGTACAAATGAGGTCAAATGCAGGGGAAAAAGTATGAAAAAACGTACAAGAGCAAAATCCTATTCGCTTGTATGTGAATTTAAACCAGTACAAAAACACGATTTGGTCAGGTATATAAGGAACTATAAGTAAAATCCTATGTAAAACAATAAGCCAGTAGATACGTAAAAAATTTGAAGTCATTTGCATTATATCATTTGAAAAAGAGATATATATATAAATGTCGAACCTACAGGTTTTGGATTTTGTAAAACGTATCAGAATGAAAGGCACTGCAATTAAGTTAAAATTGAAAAGATAATTTTGGAATGATATAAGTTATGAAATAATTTCTAAAACCTCTTATTGACATGATATAATTCATGTCCATTTTTATGAGTATCAAGTAATTCATTGGAGGTTGATCATTTCTCAGTCGCAGTGAAAAGCTAAGTTATCCTTATTCATTTTTAGTTTTAATTGTTAATCGTTGATAGCGAGGGTAGATTGATTTTTGAAACGTTTGGTATTTAATATCTTGAATTTTGTAGTGTCGAAATACTCATAAAAAGAACATAAATTATGAAATAATATTAGAACTAATCAGTAGTGTGAAAATTAAACAATGGTGTATCAGAATGTATGCTTAATAAAGAGAGGTAATGATAGTTTAAAAGTAGGTCTCGGGCACATCGTGAATATTCACAAATAAGGACGTGTATGACTAGCGTAGGCCTGATTACTGATTTATCATACTCACACTTGCAAGCACTCACTGTGTTCTCACAAGCTATTGGTAAATTGATGCGAGTCAACAGGCTCATCTGTTCTCGTATTTTTCCTTTACTCTAATAACTTCACCAGTGATTGTACAGTCATACTAAAATGTGGTGTTGCAAGTATAAATATTTGTGTGGGAGCTTAGGATTAAGAATTAATTATACTTCTATATAATCATACATGGTGATAGTCGTGATGCGTTTGAGACCAGCTTTAACATAAAATTATATTTCACTTTAGCTTAAGGAATAAGCAAGGGCCTGGCTAAGGCATACATTTTGTGCTGCATATATATCCGTCTATTTATAATTTATAAAAATTTATTTAAAATTAAACAACCCTTTAATTGTACATTATGTAATATTCTTTATTGATAATAAAGTTTAATGTTTGATGTAAATCTTTAGTACTGTACTGCATATTTATAAGTTATTTGTTGTTTTACAGTTTTACCAGTCAAGTAAGTATAGAGAGAGACTTTCACATTTTAATTTTCATTAAGTTATATAATTTTTATTTGATTTTGCATGGGCAATATGTTGCTGCACAACTTTTTTACTTCCCTCGTCTGAAAGACAAAGGAAGTATTGTAATCACGAAAAAATCACCTTCCAAGATTTCTTCAGATCTTCACGTTTCAAGATCCCTAGATGACAAAAGAGAGGTTTTCTTAATTCCGTCTGTCTGTCTATCTGTCTGTTGGCAGTATAGCTCAAAAACAATTTGTCGGAGGAAGACGATATTTTGCGTACATATTATATATCTACCTCGCATGAAACCGGTACAATTTCATACAAATATATACAGGGTGAGCACCTAAAAAAAAATCAAGTTTTGTTTATTTTTGGGTTAATTTTGAAATGGAAGGAAGCAATAATTTTTACATAGGTCAGGCTTTACATTTGCCGAAAATCAGACTCGGCCGATACAGGATAATGTCACAAAAGAGTAAAAAAATTTCAACAGTAACACCATTTCCTTAATAGAGGCGCGCGCCGCCTTCATTTGAAATATCTTCGGTGGCTCAGTTCGACTGTGGACGCAGTTATGATATCTATGCAGGTGCGCTTACTAGCGCTATGCAAATGCGGCGTGTTCAAACCCCAGCGGGATACATCTTTATTTTATTTGAAAATTTATTTAATTTATTAGAAACGTGAAGATATTTTTACTCCTAACTTAATTTGATCTTTAAAATTATTTAGTGTCACAATGTCGCCGAGGGAAGTTATGGGTAAAGCCTTTTACAGAGTTTTTTAAATATGATTAAGTCAGATCAGCGATCCTTTGCTATATATGGTTAACTGAGGTATCTATTTAGATGTGTTAATAATAACTAATGGCTACAGCCATACTAATTTAATATTGTTCTGTAATAATTGTGTTCATTGAAATATGTATATTCACTTGATCACTTTGCATATTACACTGATTTTAGTTATCACTGTTTCTGCTTCGCTGGATAAGTAGAACATCCTATTGAAGTTTTCACTTAGCTTGTGACGCCCCATTTCATTTGTGCATTCTTTTGTGATTCGCTACTCCAGTCGGCTCACATCTCTAATTTCAATATTCAGCGCACTCCTTTAGACGATCGCGGAGTGAAAGAATTTGGATTTTCCGAAAATGTGCTTGATTTTCAATAAGGACGGTTTCTGGTGGCAAGCACTTGTCGAGGTCGCTGTGATCCCCGCACAATTTCAAGCTTTTTGGGGGATTTGAATGGCTTGACCAAGTAGGCTGTTTTCTATCCATAATTTGTTTGTGTCGACAAATAAGGCATACGCTTCAAGCGGCGTCCTTTCGAAAACTTACGTGAGTCATTTCCATCTTTGGTTAGATATTTTTCTAGTTTATTTGCTGTGTAGTAATTCAGTGGTAACTAGGCCTGTTTGCCACCCTTCCGGCGTAATACCGTTGTCATTGGGCATAAAGTCCTGACGGCAGCCGCAATGGGATTTCCCCGTATGCCAAACATGAATTTTGGGGCCACGGCCGTGCAAGATAATTTCTCCAGGACTCGAGCGTCCTGTAGAAATCTCCCGAGTGATCACTTCCGAGGGCGCTTGTGGAAACATCGTATAAAACAGTAAATACAAGCAATTTGAATTTTAGCGATTGGTTGTGTCGATAAAGGCAATTGCCGCTACAGTATTACGTGTTTTGACGCAATGGCTTTTGAATATTAAAAGAAACCGCACGTGTCAATGTAATACGTAGAGTTATTAATAGCTAAAATTGTGTACAAGGTAAGGTCCATATATTCCTGGCCTCCCCTATTTGCGATGGCACTATAGTGAAAATTTCAAGTGCATTATTTAGTTTATTACTTTAGTAGGTTATGCCAAAAAACCGAATTGTTCACGTGGCAGTATTTTATTGACAGTTAAAAAAATTAGAGTCTTATCAAGCATTTTCCCGAAGTTTTTAAAATTGAATATCGTGCTGTTATAAAATTTCTCACAAAAGAATGTGTTACTCCGATAAAAATTAAAAAAAAACGATTTGATGTTATTTATGGGAACTCCTCACCTTCATTCTCCACGGTAGAAGAATGGTCTAAGTTATTTGGCATGAGCAGAGAATCTCTCGAAGATGATCTTCGTGGAGGTCGGACCGTAACGTGGTTACTCCAGAAAATGTTGCATTAGTTGAAGCAGTGGTCATAAATGATCACCGTTTAAAAACAAAAGAAATTGCAGCAAGGACCAATCTTTCTAAAACAACTTGTTTGGACCTTTTTCAAATCCTACGAAAGTGCGACTTTTTGGAGTGTTTCTGTTCAAAGATTCTGACCCCGCTTGTATATATTTTTTCGGTCATTTTTGCGCTTAACAGTTTATCAAATTGTCTGCAAGTAGCTAACGGTTCATTCTCGGCCTATTTGAAATCTTACAGATTTGGCACACAGCCATTCTCTAGAAGTTTCGGCTTACACCTGGGCTGTGATCGCTTCTGTAGCTGTTGTGAGGTTGGCTTTAAGCGTGTTTGTTTGATCGAATTTATAACGCGAACCTATAAGAGCAAGTGAGAGGTTTTCGCTCCATCGCCGTTTTTCCTGTCTGCCGAGCGTGGCGCGAGCGGTTTGGTTGAGTCAGACGGAGTCGAGAGTTGGTTGCTGGCGATTACTGCAAGCGCTCCTTAGAGCGTGGTTTTGGGAGCCGCCCCGCGCGAAGACGCGGGGCGGCCTGTGGGTGTACTGATACAGTGTGGTTTCTCCTCTGGAGTACGTGACTGGCCGTGACAGTGCGAAGTGGTGCTTTTTGGGGTGTTTTGTGCGTCTCATGTATCGATGACCGCTGTTCTGTAATTTTAGAAGGCCTGAAGGGCAATTGTTCCGCCACATGGTTGGGATCCAGTCTTCAGAACGGGCAAACTACGGGTCTACACAGACTTCGTTTGCTTCCCATGAGGATTCCGCATCAGTCTCTGCAAATCAGGGGATCTTTTGATATCGTACAGCACCCACGCATTAAGCCGCAGCTCAACTGCTCTACTGGCGAGCTCCTGACAATTAACGACGCATGCCCGGTGACGCCCACCAAGAAGGTAGTGCAATACTTGCAATACTTTTATAATGGTATAGAAATGTTAATTAAGCGTTGTGAAAAATGTGTTGGTATTACAGGAGATTACATTGAAAAATAATGAAGTTGTTTTAATTTTATCGTAGCTCTAACATACCTAGGCTGGGAATATATGAACCGTACCTCATATGTACCCTATAAAAGCCTCACAGGGTGCATCCTTGGGCACCCGGCTCACAGTCCTTTCAATTTATACAGTTTTCAAGCCAATCGAAGTGAGCTACGTTTCATAAAGTTAGCTGGACGATTGCATGGCATCCAGACGTCAATATTTGCTACATATCACACTTATTATGTGTGACTGTATTTGTGATGGAGTTGGCTCTCATTGCCAATATTTTGTTTACTGCTATTAAGCAGCGGGGTTTGCCTGATTTATTTTGTTATTTAACCATTTTAGGCTTGCGAGCTACCCTTCATAAACCAATTCGCTTTTTTAAAATCTAGGTATGAAGTTAAAAGATTGTCAAGGTAGGTGGTGATTTGATTTAATAGCTAGATTTGGTTTATGTTGCGTTTAACGACTGGAGCCCAAATTTTTTATTTTGTTAAGATTATTTTATAACTCACACCACAATTCTGCCGAGTGTTAGAGCTAGGTAGGGCTGTGCTACCTCTCGTTTAAGGATGGTACAATCCTGATATGTACGTTTTGTCGTCTAGTGTACATTACGCCAGAGCAGTTTCCTCTGTTTGTGAAGTATTTTCTCGCTATTATGTTTTTCACAAAATTTCGTATGGTAGGTACTCCTGCTTCTTGGTGAAGTTAAGTGTTGTATATGTACCAGGGTGCGTTGAAAACCATTCTTAACACTTTATTTGAAAAAGGCTGTACTTTCATTTGGACATTAGATGCTGATCCCCAAATTTGACAGACGTAGGTGATTACCGGTCTCAAGATGGACTCATACATCAGCATACCACACTCTGGTTTAAGTGTCGATATTTTGTTAATAATTGGATATAGCATGCCGAGCCGAGTGTAAACCGGATTTAACTTTTTGTTGATGTGAAAAGCCCACATGAGTTTTTGTCCAAATAAACTCCTACGTACTTGACGGCATTGTCATCATTATTTCATTCAATTTGTTGATTGAAAAGGACAAGATTGGTCAGTTTAACGGGTCTAAGTAATGTACAAATCTTTGATTTGCATTTGGTAGGATTAAGCGTAATACACCATTTGCTGAACCACTCGCTGAGTTGGTTGATGCTATTCTATAGCTGTTAGATTGCTAGGAATATGTCCAAATGTTGTGTTATAAGGAACAGTATCATCTGCATACGTTACGACAGTTGAATTAGTGGCCTCAGGTAGATCACTCAGGAATATATTAAACAATGTTGGCTCTAATGTAGAGCCTTGAGGTACTCCAATATTGATGTTGTCCGGTGCTGAGAAAGTGGTGTTGATTGTTACAGAAAAAGTTTGGTGTGAGGAAAGATTTGACGACGTGTAGTATGTAGCCAGGAACGTTAGAACTGACCATCTTAAAAAGAAGTCCATCTATCCGAACACGGTTGAAAGCTTGGTCGATGTTGAGTAATATTGCTACTATATGTTGTTCAAATTCGAATTCATTTTAGATGAGCTGTGATATACGCGATAATTGCTTGCTGTTTGCGGAATCCATATTGAAATACAGGTAGTGTTTGGTTATCTGTAAGAAACTGAGTAAGTCGAACAACGATAATCTTTTCTAGAAGTTTAGCTAAGATAGATAGGAGGCCAAAGGGGTGGTAGCCGCTTGGATATTTATTATTTTTACGTGGTGAGGGAAAGAGAAGCACATGCCATGTTTCTAGATATCTGGGTAATATCGAAGTCTCAGGCAGCCATTACATACGATGGTAAGAATAGTTGTAGCTTTTTTAAAAAGATTTTAAAGAATAACGTTTGGAATGATATCAGCTGCTTTGTAATTTCTTGGGCAAATGGTCTATTGCTTTCAGCACTAAACGATATAAGTTCAAAAATTATCTATAACATTTTTAAAAATAACCATTATGTAAACATACAGTATTACTGGCATAAAATTTTAATTTACAATAATATTTAAAGAAATACAAATTTATAGTAAATAAATGAAAATTGTTTTATATTAAAGTTGTTTAGGCCTCCAGGCATTGCAGTTAGTTTTTTGGTAAAAGCGAGAGTCGCGTTAAGATAGAAAAGGTGAGCCGCTTGCCCAATATCGAAGGCAGCGTTGAAGTCGCGCGAAACAATTGCGAGCGAGCTCTGGGGCGTCGCGTGAAATATTGCCGAGTCTGTCGTGTTCTTAATGTTAATCTTGTGTATGTAAAACTGTCCTGCTAAATAAAGAATGTATGTGCAAAAGATCTTCGAGAATTCCATCTACAAGTAACGCTTACCGCAGCTGCAGGCTGGACGCGAGAGAAGGAGCCGTAATTAAAGGTAGGTGGCAATACACTTTCTAATTGTTGCGCGTACCCTCGCCATAAATAATTTGGTAGCTCTCGATTAACCAAAATTACAGTCCACTGCTGCTATCGTAGTCACATTGGTACTTTCGGTCGTCGGATTTGTTGTTAGAAAAGTGTTGTATAAGCTAGATTCAAGTTACTTGGCGTAGGTACGAGTAGAGTACCTACAGGCGTTCTGGCTCACATTTTACCTTGAACTTTTTTCAAGGTCACGGGCCTAGCCGAGGTCTCACGGGCGGGGTCATTGACCTCGGCCACTTCCGGGAATTTTTTGGGCTAAAAGTGTAGTTTTTCAAATTTTCCCACGCTCGAGGGGATGCCTAGGTCAAGGGGGCACTTCCGGGAATTTTTTTGGGTTAAAGTGTAGTTTTGAATTTTTACAAGATTTTCCCACGCTCGAGCGTCTGGGATGCAGACATGTTCATTCTTGCAGGATGTTGTTATCAGTAAATAGACAATGAAGCTATTGTTACGCTTATCAAAATTTTCTCAGGCTCGACCGGATGTGACTCATCGTCTGACAGACATGTCTATTCTTGCAGGATGTTATCAGTAGAACAATGGCATCCATTGTTTTAAAAATCAGCACTAAATCGAGAACAATGAAGCTATTGTTGTCTGGAGATTAAAAATGTGTTGATCTGCAAAAAATTCAAACAAAGAAACCCATTGTTTTAGAAAAATCAGCACAGTTGGAAGTTTTTGCTAGGTAAAAGTCTAATTTTTACAAGATTCCCACGATGAATTTTGAGGTTAAGAGTCTAATTTTGAAATTCCTATACCGGATGTGAGTCATTGTCTGGAAATGCCAGACTTGTCAAAACCTGCCTGCCTGCCTGCTTATCTTCTGCGCAATTAAACAATGAAGCCATTGTTTGAGAAATGTGCAAGGGTACAAAAAATAAACCGAATTAATTGTGGTCTAATAGTATATATCGAATTATTTCCAGCTAAAAAGATGCAATATGAAAATCCAAACCATTTTAAATACCTTGTTAGGTTTTTGTTTTATTACACGTTCAACGAGATGTATGTCTGGATATTTAACTTGAATAGGCCGATTGGAAGCATCTTTTAGTAGATAGGTAATGTGTTTGATCCCGCTGGAGGACTGTTTAAGCGGTAGACAGTATTTAACATAATACAAAATTGTTAGAGACATTGTTTGTAAGCAAAGTAAATATTACGTGTTTTTCCCGTACTTTATTAAATACACAGTCTCGAGCCGATAGTTATTTGTTTCGCTTGGATTTATGTACAGCATCCCCTCACTTTAGCAATAAGCAAGTTCCTAAAGAAATATTATTATGCTGTAGAGATTTATAGGTTACAGTTCGGAGTGTAAACTGAGTTAAAAATTTTGGATATTAGCAACAGTACCATTTAATTGCATATTGTTTTCTTTTACCAAATTTTAGATTCCATTGTATTAATATAGGTTCGAAAGCACTGCTGACAGACAGACAAAAAACTTGTAAACCGGGTCTTGTCAAATATCGAACAGCACTATATATTAGTAAACAATACTCTTCCAGGTTAAAAGTTTGATGTAGTTTTAGCCAATCTTATACACATTCCAGAACTAAAAAATGGTAGGAAGCGGAGTCTTAGACAGCAGAATTTTATAATACAAAACAGGGGCGATAAAATAATCGTGTCTACCACCCGACATTTTTCAGTTTATCCGATTCGGCAACTCCGCATATCGCAAAACAGACACCTTCTTTGTTCTTGTGTTAGCACATTGGCTTTAAGATGTTATGGTTTATTTACATCTTGTGTTAGCGCCCTTGGTTTAAGAACGCTATGTAAATGAATATTTTATAGAATTTGGAAAACAAACAAAATATTAGCAGATAATACAATTTATTTTAAAACGCGAGTTTTATAAATACAACGATACAGCACGCCATAAAAGTTTTTTTTTGCAGTATAAGACATCTGCAAACCAATCCGGTAGAGAGATATTTAAAAGGGGTGATAAAATACTTAAAGAAAATATTAGCAGATAATACATTTGAAAAATCTGCACTACTAATACTCAAGATTATTACAATTAGAGACTGCAGACAAAAAGGTAAGATATCAAAATTTTTAAAATAAAGCCCTGAGAATAAGAACTAAATAAAACCAAATAAAAGCTATTAGGCCACAACAATACTCTAATTAATAGGATGCTATACACGATATCCAACGGCGAGGGACAGTTCATTTTTACCGCATAAAAACTTATTGCAAGTAAATAATACAGCAAGGCATAAAAGTTGGTTTTTGCAATATAAGACATCCGCAAGCCAATCCTAAACTGGTAGTTTTAAATAGCAGAATTTTATAATACAAAACGAAGCGATGAATAGTCGTCTGTGATCATATTTTTGTAGCTACCCAGCATCTTTCAGTTTTATAAGTTATCTATCATCTCCTTTGTTGCAGGTGTTAATAGAGGCTATATTTGCGTGTCGCCACAGACCTGTCTAGACCTGCGGATGTGAGTCATCGTCTGGGAATGTGCAAGGTTGCTAAATAAACCGGTTGTCTGGGGTTTCTGCGCAGGTCAGCGCGAGGGTCTGCGCGCGTGTCTGCGCGAGGTTTTTGCTAGAAGAGTTAAAGAGGCAGGAATAATTGAATAAATCCAGTTCGGAAACAGCACGAAGAGATCCTCCAGACAGAGATGACAACAACACCTCTACCACAATAATTGACTAGTGTATAATATATATTTGTAATAATTTTATACATGTACATTAGACAAATAAAATACAATTATATTTACAATTGTCGTTTTATTACACCGTCGTGCCCATAAAACCGTTACAGGAACAGCTGTCTAGCTGTCTGCCTACCTACCTGTCTGTCTGTCTGTCTGTCTGTCTGTCTGTCTGTCTGTCTGTCTGTCTGTCTGTCTGTCTGTCTGTCTGTCTGTCTGTCTGTCCTGTCTGTCTGTCTGTCTGTCAGTCTGTCTGTCTGTCTGTCTGTCAGTCTGTCTGTCTGTCTGTCTGCCTACCTGTCTGTCTGTCTGTCTGTCTGTCTGTCTGTCTGTCTGCCTACCTGTCTGTCTGTCTGTCTGTCTGTCTGTCTGTCTGTCTGCCTGTCTGTCTGTCTGTCTGTCTGTCTGTCTGTCTGCCTGTCTGCCTGTCTGCCTGTCTGTCTTTTTTTTTTTTTTCTTTTTTTTTGGCTTGAGGAGGGAAACCTTTTATAGGCGCCCCGTCTTCGCGGGGGGGTGTGGGACTCCCTACTCTCTCGGGTTAGGTATACCCACTAAAACCACTCCTCGGGTATAGTAGATGGGTTTCTCGGAATCGCGATAGCATATCTTCAAGAAACCCTTATATTACCTTATGAGATGTTCTGTCCTATTTCATGTCTTTTACCCTCTGTCATTGTATGTCCTAATTCCCCAGTCTCTGTTGCTGCCTAGTAACGTTCATCTCGCTCCTTTGTTGCCATAATCGTTCTTAATCCGTCAGCAATTGCATCCCATGCCGTTCTGCTTTGTACCATCAGGTCTGTCAGGTTCTGAACATTTATTTCTTCTCCAGTTAATAATTGTATGGTATGTCTCACTGCTGTCCATCTTGGACATTGAAACACTGTATGGTCCACCGAGTCTATCTCTCCGCAGTAGTGGCATACTTCTTCTTCCTGGATTTTAAATCTCTTCAGGTATTGCCCGAAGGAACCGTGTCCGCCGATTACCTGAGTTTACGTAATAATTTATCTCGCCATGCGTTCTGTTCACCCATTTGCTTATGTCCGGAATAATTTGCTTTGTCCACTGGGCCTTCTCTTGCATTTCGTTCCATCTCCTCTGCCACTTCGTGAGTGTTTCTTCTCTTAGTTGTTTCTTTCGTTGTTGTCGGTTTCTGTGCGCCGCACAACGTTCTTCTATTAGGAGGTCAATCGGCGGTATGCCCGCGATTACTTGCAGTGCTTCCGTTGAGGTGGTTTTGTAGGCACTACAAATTCTAAGCAGGGTTCTTCTCTGCACCTTCTGCATTACGTATCTGTACTTTTTATATTTTATTGCCTCTGCCCAGATGGGTGCTGCATATAACATAATCGAATCCGTTATGGAGGCCAAGATTCTACGTCTACTAGCCCTGGCTCCGCCAAGGTTGGGCATTAATCTGGCGAGGTGCTTTGTTACGTTTTCTGCCTTTTTAGCTGTACTCTCGATGTGTTTGGTCATGCGCATGTTCTTGTCGAAATATACGCCTAAGTATTTTAATGTTCTGGAAGTTGTTATTTGCACCCCATTTATATCTATGGTTACTTCGTGTAGCGTATTTCTTCCTATCAGAACTACCGCTTCTGTCTTGTGTGGGGCCAGTCGTAGCTCTTTCCGCGTCATCTCCCTCTGTACTCTAAGTATTGCAGTGTTTAGTGCTTCTGTAATGACTTCACCTGTTCGTCCACAGGCCACTATTGCTAGGTCGTCTGCATAGCCCACTAGGTCTATTCCTTGTGGCATATCAAGCTTTAGAATGCTGTCATAGAAAATGTTCCATAATAGTGGTCCAATTAGAGATCCTTGTGGAACACCGCAGGTTACTTCTTTCTCTGCTGTTCGACCTATTTTCAGCTTTCGGTTTGTGAAATAGCTGCATATTATTTGTATCAGGTATGTAGATATTTCCCTGTCTTTCAACTCCTGTACTATTAAGTGCCACGGGGCGCTATTGAAGGCGTTCTCTACATCCAGAGTTACCATGACACAGAACTTCCTTCCCTCTCGGCCTCCTGCGTTTGCGAGTTGGGCTATATTTTTAATCATCGCCATGGCATCGATGGTGGAGCGTCCCTTGCGGAAACCAAACTGTCTGTCACCTAGTCCCCCTTTCTCGTCCAGTTCCTTCTGTAGTCTCTCGCAGATCAGCCGTTCCAGTAGCTTTCCTGCCGTATCCAGCATGCACAGCGGACGGTACGTTTGTGTCTCGTCTGGGTTTTTCTTCGGCTTTTCTAAGAGCACTAGTCTGGCGACTTTCCATCGGTTTGGAAACTCCCTCCTGCTTAGTAGCCTATTGTATACTTTAAGGCCGTATTGCGGTTGTCCGTAAATCAGTACCTTGATTACTTCCCCGGGTATCGCATCCGGTCCTGGAGCTTTTCCCGCTTTAATTTTATTTGCCGCTCTTAGTATCTCGCCTTCACTAAACAGTACGGGGTTATCTTCTAGCAGGTCTCTGGTTATTTCTACCCATCTCTGTGTATGCTTGTTTGGGAACAATTTGTTTGCCTCTTTTTCCATGTCTTCTTGCGTGAGCTGTATTTTAGGGTGGGTTCTAAGCTTATTGCAAGCTATTTTATAGCCCTCCCCCCATACATTTTCATCGATCTCTTGACAAACCTTCTTCCATGCCTCTTCTTTGGCGTTCCATATCGCTTTCTTGAGGGTATGTTGTTGGGCTTGATATACTCTTCTGCATCTAAGTTTCTCTTCCTCAGTCACGTTTGGCTTTTTATTTTTCCGCGTCATTTCTCTTCTCTTTTTCACGCACTGTCTTCTCTCCTCTGCTATGCTGTCGTTCCACCAGTAGGTATATCTCTTCATGCGTACATTTGTCCTTTTTGGCAGTGTCTGGTCGCATGTGGTTTGTAGTAGTTGAACGAGGTCTTCTGGTGTTATTTCCTGTTGTGTCCGTTCTTGTTCCTCTATGTTTTGGTTTAACTTTGTAGCAAGGTGTTCCATTGCTTCCGGCTTCATCTTCCATCCGTGCGAAATATTTTGGTAACCAGTTGTGTCCGTTCCGTTACCTCGCTTTTCCACTTCGTAGTATATGTTTTTGTGGTCGCTCAGGTTTTCTGTTTCCATCACCCTCCAATTTCGCACCCTTCTGCTGATGTTTGAAGTACAGAACGTTATATCAATGCATGAGGACCTGTCTCCCTTTTGATATGTAGGTGTCTCCCCCGTGTTGAGTATTTGCAGATCGTCTGCGGCTAACCAGTCAGCTAGGATCTTCCCTCGCCTGTCTTCTATAGTAGAGCCCCACTGCTTTGATTTAGCATTAAAGTCACCTCCAATAAGTATCTTGTGACTGCCTTGTGTTTGTATATTTTGCCGCAGATCGTTTAATATTGTTTTGTACTGGTCGTCGTTTATATTTGGTGAGCAGTAGCAGTTGTATAGAATTATGTCTCCCATGCTTATCCAGACAAAGTCATCCCCACATCCGCTTTTGGTAACCATTTTATTTCCTGGATTAATTCCCAGATAATTCCTTATTGCCGCGTTCTTTTTCTTACTGTAGAACCATTGTCCTTTCTCGATGTGTTTTATGTTTGGTTCTGATACCGCAACAAGGTTGATTTGCATTTCTAGCGCAGTCTGCGATAGCAGGTCATGCGCGGGGCCGCTTCTGTTTAAATTTGTTTGGATAACTTTTAGGTCCATGTTAATATTACAACTGACTGTTTGGTTTCTCCGCGTTTAGTATTCTGTTTAGAGATTTAGGTTTTTGGTGTTCTGTTGTGGCTCGTAGTTTCCTCACTTCCTCTCTGTATTTATTACATTTCATGGAGTCTGCTTGGTGGCCTTCTACTTCGCATACATAGCAGTATGGCTGGTTTGCACATGTAGTTGCCGAGTGCCCTTTTTTATTACATTTGAAACAGGTATCTTCCATCGATCTCCTGTCACTTGTCCATTCTCTTTTCGTATGCCCATAGCATAAACAGTTGTGACATTTTATTGGGACTAATATCTCGTTAATCCTACATCTCTGCCAGCCAATGTTAATTTTGCCTATCCTAATCAGTTGTTCTGCCTTTCTTTTCGGTAAGCTCACTGTAGCTACCATAGCATCGCCTCTTCTTGTACCTCTCAACGTGTTAACTTTTATGTCTCTTTTGTCCAGTATTTCCATTTCAGGTATACTCTCTATTGCCTTCTGTATCTCTTCTTCTATAGTCCCTTCCACCAGGTCCCTAATTACTACAACTTTTTTTGGAGGACTGGTTTCTGCCGCCGTTGCAGTTTCTTTAAGACTTTCCAATGCTTTTTCTTTGAACAGTTTAACTGCCCCGTCCTTCTGTTCTTTCATCGTTATCCTGACATTTCCAGCTTTTGTTTTCCTAATATTCTGGATTTGTATCCCTATCTCGTCAATTCTGATTTCTTGTCTCATCGTTTTTAATATATTTGCATAGGAACTAGTCTGGTTTGTAGGTTTTATTTCCAATGTTCTTTGTATCGGTCTAGGTGTAATCCAGTCCCTATTTTTGTCCTCTGCTTTCTTAAGCTGTTGGTACCTTTTTCTGTTGACAGCCCAGGTTATTTCGATACGACTACCTTGTAGAGCACATTCTGTCATTTTCCTCATCCGCATCACGTCGTTTTCGGTAGTGTCGGCAATGACTATTTTTCTGCCTCCTCTTCTTTCCAGAATATTTCTCAGGTTCCTAATGGTGTTGAACATCCTTTCTTCGTTCTTTTCTATGTCATCGAGAGTCCAGCCTTCTTTTTTTGTTTCGACTCCCAGTAGATAGAGTCTACTTATGGCTTCTTCTCGTTCTTCTGCTTCCTCGGCGTTTGTTATAAAGCTTTTATTTTCCAGATACATGATCTTACCATATTCTAGCGATTGCTTTTCTATTAGGGTCTTAATCTGCGGGTATTGCTCGGTATACGTTCTTATGAGCCCATTTGTTTCCTTTTTGTGCGCGTCTATGATAATCGCCTTTTCATACTCTTCATTGTATCTTGTGGGTTTGTTTAGTTCTAATTTTGTGTTCGTGTATACCTTCTCGTCCCATTCCATCTGCACGATGCTTTTGTAGCTTCCGTAGTCCATGTTTTCGAAAAGGTTTACACTGTCGTCGTCCGTTTGCGTGGCTATTTCTCTCGTGTTCACTGCTAGTGTAGGCGTGCTTTGTTCGTTTTCCTTTATTGTTTGTGTTTCAGCTTCTACCACGGGTTTGTCTCTATCATATGTAGCCGTACCTTCCTCCAGCCAATTTTGTATGTCCTCGGCCATCATTTGTTCCATTAAGTTTCTTAAGTTAATTGAGGCTTCTTTTATCTCTTTCTTTATGTTATAGGCCGAGATATGTTCTTGTAATGTGTCTATATTCTTTTGCATTTTTTTAATTACTCTCTTATAGGTATTTGCAGTTTTCAGCCTTTGCTCACTTTCTCTCGATTGTGATTCGATAGTGGGACTTCCTTTCATTTTTCGCTTCTTATATGCTCTTGCGTCTACCACCGTTTCTGGTCCTTTCCCATCTTCCGCGTCCTTATTGTCGACGTGGATCGCTCTTCTGCCATCGTTTTCTTCTGGTTCATTGTTTCCCTCGATGAGCCATTTGCTAAGTGAACCACTTGCACCGGGGGGTGGGGATTTAGTCAATCTAGTTCTCCTTTCGAACTTATCCATTAGCTGCCTTTCTAGCTGTTCTCGTTCCTTTATCTCTATTTCGGTCTCCGATTCCATATTAGGATGGTCCATTTCGAAAGGTTGGGGGTATAAAAAGGGGAGGTAGAAAAAAGGGGGGGGATTTTCATGTGGACGTAAAGCCGCAGTCTCACAAAAACGTTTGCCACCACTCCCGTCCAAATCGGCCTTCTGGTTCAGAAGTTATGGGCTATTACAGGTGAAGGGAGGGGATTTCGGAAATTTTGGTGGGGGTTTATGGGGGGGTCGTGGGTCACCAACACTTTCGAACAGAAGTTCAAAAAAGGTGGTGAGAGGGGTAATAGTGGTGGGGGGAGGGGGTAAAAGTCTCAATCGGTTAGAACTACCGCGTTCTTGCCTTCCCGGGCCAACAGGGTGGCAGAAGCAAGAGGAGGTACACGCTTTACGCTTGCCGGAATAGCAGCTCCAACAAGACGCGCACAAGCACCTCTCCAACCTCCTGTTGTCCCAATAGCCCGCTGGCTTATGACGGTTTGATGAAAATTTTCTAAGTCCGAGATGCCTAAATTTTTCTAAGTACAGCAAGTTCCGCTACACTCACTACTTTCCTGTGATCCTATTACACTGAGATCTTCAACCACACACAATTCGTCACTGGGGCCCCGCGAGGCAAGCCCCTTTATCACGATTGGGGCAAGCCCCCCGCGTCGGTCTTAACCACACTTATTGCTCTTTAGCAGCGCTCGCAGAACACGTCCGTTCACGAACACACACTCTGTCTGTCCCTCCTGCCTGTCTGTCTGTCTGTCTGTCTGTCTGTCTGTCTGTCTGTCTGTCTGTCTGTCTGTCTACCAAATTTATAGACACTGATAATGGAGGTCATTAACTACATCTGGTGTAAATTTCTCAGACAAAGATTCTATACATTTTAGCAACCTTGTACATTCCCAGATTTCCCGCCAAAAACCTGATCATTATTTAAAATTTCCCGCCAAAACCTAGACAGAATTTAAATTTTCCGTCAAAACCTGAGTATAATTTAAATTTACCGCCAAAACCTGCACAGAATTTGAATTTTCCGCCAAACCATCGCGCAGACTCCCGCGCAGACTCCCACGCAGACCTGTGCTTGCGCTGACCTGTGCAGAAACTCCAGACAACCGGTTTATTTTAGCAACCTTGCACATTTCTCAAACAATGGCTTCGTTGTTTAATTGTGCAGCAGACAGGCAGGCAGGTTTTGACAAGTTTGGCATTTCCAGACAATGACTCACATCCGGTTTATTTTTAGCAACCTTGCACATTCCCTAGACGCTCACATCCACAAGTATTGACACGTATTTTCTATAGTCTGCGCCTTCTTCTAATTTTAGCTTTATTTACACAATTTTAAATGTGATTGTTTAGTTACAAAATGTTTTAAAACAAGTTTGAGTTTTTCTCATATACATCTGATTTGTAACTAATCTAGATAAGTTCAAAATTATACTGTCCCTCACCATTGAGTATAGCATCCTTATTAATTAGAGTATTTTTTACTAATATATTGCAGTGATCTAATGGCTTTATTTTATTTAATTCTTATTCTCTGAGTTTTATTTTAAATTTTGATATCTTACCTTTTGCGCACAGTCTTTAGCATTGTAATAACCTTAGTTATTCGACTCTAATCGACTGTTAAAATCAGATAAACCATGAATACCGGATATAGGACAATTGTATATATTAAGTAATTAATAACTGCCTGTATCATGCGTTTAACAACTTTGTTAATTCAATTTTAGATTAATATTACTGTCTGTTTATATCTTCTATAGTCTCTGCTACAACTATGCTCGTTGCAACCAAAAACTGGACTATTTATAAATACCGTTGTAAGAAATCGAAATTCCAATGATGAAATTAAACCACCACTCTAATTAATAACTGCCTGTATCATACGTTTAACAGCTTTGTTAACAGTAATATTTAATAAATACGTAATTTTTATACACACACCGAACTGTAACGTGTAAATCTCTACAGCATCATAATATTTCTTTAGGAACTTGCTTATTTCTAAAGCGAGGGGTTGCTGTACATAAATCCAAGCGAAATATATAACTATCGGCTCGAGACTGTGTATTTAATAAAGTACGGGAAAAAACACGTAATATTTACTTTGCTTACAAACAATGTTGCAGATTTCTCTCAATGTCTCCAACACTTTTGTATTATGTTATATACTGTCTACCGCTTAAACAGTCCTCCAGTGGGATCGAACACATTACCTATCTACTAAAAGATGCTTCCAATCGGCCTATTCAAGTTAAATATCCAGACATACATCTCGTCGAACGCGTAATAAAACAAAAACCTAACAAGATATTTAAAATGGTTTGGATTTTTATATTGCATCTTTTTTTATGTGGAAATAATTCGATATATACTATTAGACCACAATTAATTCGGTTTATTTTTTAGCAACCTTGCACATTTTCTCAAACAGGTAGTTGAAACAGGGTAGTCGAATAGCAGCCCAACCCCTCTTTCTTACCTATATTATAGTGGCTGTCAGCAAAAATTCCTCCAGACAACAATGGCTTTATTGTCCAATTATCGTGCTGATTTTAAAACAATGGATGCCATTGTTCTACTGATAACATCCTGCAAGAATAGACATGTCTGTCAGACGATGAGTCACATCCGGTCGAGCCTGAGAAAATTTTGATAAACGTAACAATAGCTTCACTGTTCTATTTACTGATAACAACATCCTGCAAGAATGAACATGTCTGCATCCCAGACGCTCGAGCGTGGGAAAATTTCGTAAACATTTCAAAAACTACACTTTTAGCTCAAAAAATTCCCTGAAGTGGCCGAGGTCAATGACCCCGACTAGGCCAATGACCCTGCCCACCGACCTTGACCTCGGCTAGGCCCGTGGCCTTGAAAAAAGTTCAAGGTGAAATGTGAGCCAGAACGTCTGTAGGTACCCTACTGGTACGCCCGCTTCGTTATCGCGGGCAGTGTTCAGCGCATATGTTCGCCGGCAATGGTTTCAAAAGGTATCTTTTTCGTTTGGTGTATTCCAAATTTCGAGACAATTTTCGTTGATACTAGAGATAGAAATTTGTAAAGTTGTTTGATAGGCGTTGATGCTGTGTTACTCGTAATTAATGTTAATAATTTGTCGATTTGAAACTGGTTGCCGAAGTCCAGAAATAAATTGCTGCAAGAACAATTTATTGCGACCGCTTTATCGGAGTAACGCCAGGTATTTCGAAATTTTGGCCACGCTTTCATACTCTTAGATAAAATTAATCGCTTAGGGCCATTTTTAAGTGGAATTCAAATAGGTAATTTGGATTGGTTTTTCAATGTGTTTTCGCTACTTTGTAACTGTCGTTTGCCTAATCAAGCATGGGGGTAATTGATGAATTAAAATTCGTTGCGGAAACCAAGATGCAACGCGTGATTCTCCTCGAAAAGGTTGCCGTGGATTTAGAAAAAGACATCACGAACGTTAAGTTAAAGAACCGTTTACAAGTTATGGGTAAAAAAATTGATATTTTGCTTAAAACTTATCAAGAGACGATGTTAAAAATAGCATCTTATAATGCCAAGCAAGGTATAGCTCAGGATCTGCAAGAGGATATACAGAAGTTCAAAAGCGCTTACTACAATGCCCAGGTAATTGTTTTGGCTGCGTTTCCAGAGCCCGCTGATAATTCTTCAAACGCAGCGGCACCAGTAGCGCACGCCGGGGCAGGTATAAATCTTCCGAAACTCGATTAACCGATATTTTCTGGTAATATTAAAGATTGGCAAAACTTTAACGAAGTATTTACGGCGGCAATGTATCAGAATTCGCAGTATCCTGAGGTTTACAAGCACATGCAGTTGCGGAGATGTTTAGGTGGTGAGCCACTTCAACTTATTTCGTCATTGCCGTTAACTGCAGCTGCTTATATCACTGCATGGGATGACAGTTCTCTGCTCCCAAATGCTTATTTAGAGACTTTATTCGGTGCACCTTTGGTCACTACAGGGGATGCAAAGTCGATTCGAGCCTTAGCTACCACGGTCACTGAATACCAATGCATTCGGTGACCGTGGTAGCTAAGGCTTACACTTACAACAATTGATCATGATACTGATCGTTGGTCGGTTCCAGTACTATTTATTCTAGCGAAGAAGTTAAACAATCACTTGAGGGAGACATGGGAGAAACTGATTATCGCGACAGCCGATCCTACCGTTTCATATTTTGTAAACATGTTAAATGAAAAAGCGCGTATTGTTGAGGCAAGTAGTTCAATTGTTAGCACAGGCAGATCGATGGCCAAGCCAAACACTAGTTCATCGAGTTCTTTTCAATGGTCAAAGTCACTTCGTGGAAGTATATAGTACCTCTTTGTTAGTTGCCTCGCAACTCCAAGGGCAATGTCTATTGTGCAAGAATCGTTATAACTTGCAAAAATGTACACAATTTTGTCAAAAGACTGATCGTGATCGTTTCGAAGTAGTCAAATCGTTAAATTTGTGCCTAAATTATTTAGAACCAGGGCACTTTCCCAGGCAATGTCCTATGCCAAGAGCTTGTGAGCACTTAGATAGATTTCGATGAGCCATTGGATAATATAGTGCAGCGTTTTTGGGAATTGGAAGAGCCTCCTTCAGTATCGTCGGATCTCAGTGAAGAGGAGAAAGAATGTGAGGATCATTTTCGTAAAACCATTTCGAGCTTCGCCCGCCGACATTGGTGATAGTGGGGCCTTAGCACTCAAGCGATTCCAAATGCTAGAAGAGCGAATTGCAGGAAATAGTGGTCTCAAGGATCAGTGCACGGCATTTATGAAGAATTACTTGCTGCAGGGGCATATGGTTGAAGCAAAGCCTCTTCCGTCGGAAGGTGGTTCCGCTTATTACATCCCACATCATTGTGTTTTTCGAAGGGATTCATTAGTGAGCAAATTTCGTGTGGTTTTCGATGCCTCGATGAAAGGTAAAGGTGGGTCATCTCTAAATCAAATCCTACATATTGGACCTAAATTACAATCGAATATTGTTGACATCTTGTTTCGTTTTCGACTTCATGAATTCGTTGTAGTCGCTGACATCAAACAGATGTATCGTAATATTAAAGTTGCAAAGAAGCATTGCAATTTTCAGCGAATATTTTGGAGATCGTCACCTGAGTTGTCGTTGCGGGAGTTTTTCCTAACTACCGTGACGTATGGAGTCGTCACCATTCGTAGCCATCAAAACTTTGCATCAACTCGTGGAGGCAGAAGGAGCTGAGTTTCCCAGGGCTGCGCATGCCATACGATTTAACACCTATATGGATGATATAGCTGCTTCTGTGCAGTCCATTGATGATGCATTGAACTTGCAGAAGGAATTGGTCACTTTGTTGCGAAATGGGTTTGTGCTCAAAAAATGGATGACGAATGTAAAACCACTGTCGGATTTGTTGGTTCCGGAAGATTGTGCTATGCCTTTAGAATCATGGTCGTTCGGTAGCACCGAGGAACCAGCCGCAAAAATCCTTGGTTTAGTGTGGAGGCCAATGACGGATAGTTTTTCGTACCAGGTGGATGCTCTTTATCAACCAATCACCAAGAGATCAATTCTCTCGGACATTGCACGGTTGTACGACCCTATGGGATTTCTGAGCAGAATCACATTTTTTGGAAAATGGTGAATGCAATACTTATGGCAATTGGGCTTAAAATGAGATGATCAGCCGCCGGAGAATGTTTGCCACCAGTGATCCAGATTCCGGACGGAGCTTCTACTATTAGCTGGTTTCAAGTTGTCACGCAATCTGCGAGTGGATAAGGCTATTGACCTCCAACTACATACCTTTTCAGACAGCTCAGAAAAGGGTTTCGACACTGTTGTTTATCTACGAGCCACACTACCAAATAGGGGTGTATATTTATCTCTGGTCATGCCAAAGCTAAAGTTGCCCCTCTCAAGAAGGTAACGTTACCTAGGCTCGAACTTTGTGGGGCATTCTTGGCAGCCAAACTTTTGAATTATGTAAGGTCACTTTTGGAGGGGCAGAGTACCATATCGAACGTAAATATTTGGACTGACTCGCTCGTGGCATTGCGATGGATTCAATCACAACCCAACCGTTGGAAGACTTATGTGGCGAATCGCGTGAGTCAAATTCAATCGCTCGTTGCTCCATCTCATTTTTTCTATGTGCCTTCTGCTCTTAATCCAGCCTATTGTGTTTCCCGTGGTTTATTTCCTCAAGAGCTATTAACGCATCCACTGTGGGTTTATGGTCCAGACTGGCTGAAACAATCCAGGGACAATTGGCCTTCTCTTCTCGAACTCAGGCAGGAGCACCCGAACCCGAAGCTCGAATATTGACGTTGCTTTGTGACGCTAGCCAGGAGCTCGAAAAGAATAGCATAATTGATAGGGCTATTTCAAGGGTTTCGTCTTTATTTGAATTAAAACGCATCGTCGCATGGATGCTACGGAATATTGGTAATTTAAGGTCCCGTGGTAACCGAACTATTGGACCTTTAACTGCTGAAGAATTTAGTCGTGCACTTCAGATTTGCATAAACAAGGTGCAATGTGATGAGTTCTCGGAGGATATAAATCGACTACTAGCTGGTCGTTACCCTTCACATCGTTTGCGGAGGTTGAACCCGTTTCTTGACTCTGAAAAAATTATACGTGTTGGGGGGCGGCTTCTTCACTCCTCCATTAATTTTGAAAGGAAACACCCCAAGATTTTACCAAAATCACACCCCTTTACAAACTTGGTAATAGACTACTATCACCACAGTTACATGCATGGTGGTCCTCAAAACTTGCACTACATTATACAGGCCCAGTTTTGGATTTTGGCAGGTCGGGACGCCATTCGCAAGCCTCTCGCAAAATGCTTGACTTGCTTTCGAACTCAACCACCGCCCATCCAACCAATGACCGGCTGCTCGGCTCCTGGCAGTCAAAGCGTTTTTGGTAACAGGCGTGGAATATGGAGCACCTTTTGAGGTAACGATGGGACGATTGAGAAAGGCAAGGATCCTAAAGGCCTACGTTTGTCTGTTTGTCTGCTTCTCGACTCGCGCTGTTCATGTGGAACTGGTGTCGGATTTGACGACAGAAGCTTTTCTAGGTGCTTTTCGAAGATTCATGGCTCACCGTGGAACCATCAAGAAAGTGTATAGTGATTGCGGCACCAACTTTGTCGGCGCTAAGCGCAAGTTAGCCGAGTGGAAGCAGGTAGTGACGTCCGATGCGTACAATCAGACTGTGTCGCAAGAGTTGGCAGACAAAGGCATTGCTTGGCACTTAAATCTCCCCTCCAGCCCCCATTTCGATGGAATTTAGGAGGCAGGTGTAAAGAACTTGTTAGCCCGGGTCGTGGGTAACCAAATTCTGACCTACGAAGAGTTCTACACTATTCTAGTGCAAGTGGAGGCAGTGTTGAATTCCCGGCCTTTGACACCGATGAGCATCGACCCGAATGATTTGGAGGCGCTGACATCTGGCCATTTTCTCCTACTGGACCCCCCTGTAACCATGATAGAACCAGACAGTCCTATAGCGAACATTACTTGCCTTCGTCGATGGAAGCTCGATCAAAATATTTACCGTTCCCTTTGGAATCAGTGGCACAAGAACTACTTGTGTACACTGCAACAGCGTCACCAATGGACGAAAGGGTGTCCGAATATGAAAGAGGGCACGTTGGTTCTCATTCGCGAGGACAACATCCCTCCCTTGCAATGGCGATCAGGCCGAGTTACGAGAACGTTTTCTGGACCGGATGGTGTAGACCGCGTAGCGGAAGTAAAAACGGCTCGTGGCATCTTTATGCGTGCAGTGGTAAAGTTGTCTCCGTTGCCTATCGAGTAGAATTTATTGTTGTTGTTGCGTTTCCTCCTTGTTTCGATAGGATTGGTATTGGGCTTGGAGAAACGTCTTCTTGTGGTATTGTTAATTAGATTAGTTGTGTTGTTGGACCTGGTCGCTCCAAGGTGGGGGAGGATGT
The DNA here is from genome assembly GCA_940337035.1 of Agriotes lineatus. Taxonomy (NCBI): domain Eukaryota; kingdom Metazoa; phylum Arthropoda; class Insecta; order Coleoptera; family Elateridae; genus Agriotes; species Agriotes lineatus. The sequence goes on along the minus strand of CALNHX010003743.1, from coordinate 113,940 downwards.
TTAGGCCTCCAGGCGTTGCAGTTAGTTTTTTGGTAAAAGCGAGGGTCACGTCAAGATAGCAAAGGTGAGCCGCCTGCCCAATATCGAAGACAGCGTTGAAGTCGCGCGAAACAATTGCGAGCGAGCGTGATCCTGAGCTCTGGCGCGTCGCGTGAAATATTGCCGAGTCTGTCGTGTTCTTAATGTTAATCTTGTGTATGTAAAACTGTCCTGCTAAATAAAGAATGTATGTGCAAAAGATCTTCGACAATTTCATATACAAGTAACGCGTGCCGCAGCTGCAGGCTGGACGCGAGAGGAGCCGTAATTAAAGGTAAGTGGCAATAATTTGGTAGCTCTCGATTAATCAAAATAACAGTTCACTGCTGCTATTGTAGTCACAAAAGTGTTATGGGTTTTTATATTGTGTATGTTCTAATTAAGTTCTGCATCTGCAGTAATCCAAAGAGTTAGAGAGTCGAATCATTAAGTTTGTTACAATTGCATGCTCGAGCTGAAGACAAAAAAGGTAAGAAGTAGAACAAAAACCTGATAAAACGGGGTAAGTTCTAAGTTAAGCACTTTACAGGTTTTTTAGTTCTGCTTCGGTTCCTATATTGGTTTAAAATCTGAAACTGAACTTTCAAATACAAGCCACGGGTCACGCCGTGAACGTGTGCTTGAGCGTGAGTGAACGTGAATGATTAAAGCAAGCGTAAAATGTGCGTGAACGTGAGTGAATACTCACTCATGCGCCCATCTCAGTTCGTGGTATTAGATGCAAACTTTAACAAAAATCGTTTTCCAAATAAATCAATTATTTCACGCGCAGCGTGGCAGGTTGCGCCGTCTTGCTGAAACCACATGTCTTCCAGGTCCATACCTTCCACTTGAGGCCACAAGTACTCCGTTATCACGTGTAGTGACGTTTGCAGGTTTTCAGCAACGCTCACATTCACAGTTGTAATGATTTCTAGAGACCGACCGGAACGACAATGTATAGGAGATTTACTGTCCATAATTGATCCAATTGTCACCAATTTCTTAATCAATCATTGAAAAGTGGACAGATTTGGTGCACTTTCACGACCGAAAATTCCACGAACTTTGCGAACGGTTTCAGCGTACCTTTCCACATTTTTTAAATCGGCGTTCACGATGATAAGGCGTTGTTCTTTCGTGTAACGCTCCATAACTAAACATCGCAACAATCATAGATGACAGGTGTCAAATTTTTAGGGTTGCAACTTTTACAGAAAAAAAATGGTGCAAAATTTAAAAAGTGCGTTCTTTTTGAAACACCCGTTACATTGCGATATCTTCAATAAATGTGCTACGAGAAATTTTTACTACAAAGCTAGAACTACTGGAAAAATCAAAATATATCACAGGAACTGCTGGTAAGTTTTTAATAAATTCATCATCAAGCTTCAAGTTTGCTCAAACATATAAAACGAATGTAATAACCGATGGTATAGCAATATGTGTAAATAATAACAGTGTATGCCAGGCGTACACTCTCAAATTCGAACATAGTCAATTAACATTGTGTATTCGACTTTTAGGTATTTTGCCGTTATTTCTATACTACATTAATGTGCAGGTGGCGTATTCACAAACATTTTTATTTGGGTAATTTTTAATTACAGGAGAAACAATAAAAACTCGTATATTATAAGTAGATGTATTTGTATGGATTGTAGTAAACAATTATAGATCTTAAACGAAAGGTTTCGTTTGATTGGAATAGGTTGCAGCTGTTGGGAATGCGGCGGGATGTAGTAAAATATCCCGGCGCATAAAATAACGAGAGGGGAAAACCATGATAAATTTATGACAGGGGGATTAGGCGGATTTGGGAAACAAATAGCTCAAACCGCCAACTAATTTAGTTTAGAATTTATTAGGTTGCGATTTCAAAAAAGCACACGTGTTGAGGACAGTTTCGAATACGCCGTGGGAAATCCCAATTTAAAACTTGATTGAAAAAGTATTAAACCGTTGTGGGTTTTGGAAGGGCAACTACCAATTAACGCAGCCCCGTTCTGGCAACGAAATTTAGATTTTTGGTCATTGGCTGGTCACTCCACTACCCAGAATGGAGGGGTTTTCGTAGGTTGTATAAAACGCATCTGAATAGGACTGCAGGGGAAAGGAAAACAAAGTCTGGTGCATGTGGTAGTTCTACGCGTAATACGGAGAATAACTGCAACAGCTAATAACTTATCTAAATCTTACTTCCCCAGGTACAACGCAGTCAGACATCGCAGGCAAAGCCTGTTAATACGATGGCGTGAGTACCAATTCTTTGCCTTTCTTACTTCACTAGGTACAGCGCAGTTCAACATTGCAGGGAAAACCTGTTAGTAGGACGGCGTGAGTACCAATTATGTGTCTCTCTGTTACTTCACTTAACACTGTCCAACCCGCAGTAACCAGACTCAGACTGGCAGCCAACTCTTCTTACCGCTAGGCGAGCTACCAACAACCAAACGACGTCATTTTCGTGCTTCGGAAAACTGCAGTAATTGTAAAAGTATGTAATACATTTACACTTGGTCCTAATAAAGAATTGTAGATCTCTATGACGTTGATTTCTTTCGGTGTGAGAACCGAAGGTCCCTAGCCTCTATACGACCTGAGTAAAGTTAGCCTAAGTACCACCCTTTAGGTTAATCATCTGTAACTCCGCCGAAGCACGCCGCCATAACCAGGTCACATACACAACGTAGGTACATACATAAATTAAATCCAAATAGGGTGTGTATCGTTACATTACTAAATATTATTATTAGCAGTATAATTTGATGCGCAATAATCTTTATGTTGTTATATTGTCTGTCCAGTCAGTTAAATTAGCCAGCGGAAATCACCAAAAACGTTCAATACATGTTAAATATTTGTAATACAAGCAACCAGCATTAGAAAGTATTGAGATGAAATGCTCTCTTTGAATTCCACGTTACGTTGATAATAAATGTAATAAAATGCCTGGTGCTTTAACACTATACTGTTTGTAATATTAGATATAGTTTAAGAAGTAAATTTGTAGGGCGAATTGTAAATCACACACAGTTCTCAGATTTAATTATTTTACTGTGCTCGCCTTTTGCCTGTCGGTATTATTGTCAGGCTGGTTAAAAAGGAATTTTATATTTTTACTCAAATAAATGGTTGTTTGCCCCTCTTCCTATTTTATTCAATTGCAATTCAATTATAACGCTAGGTCAACGGGAAAACATAAAGTTCTCTCTCAGGTGGGTTCCTAAACGTACTATATCTTTATTGGCGGAGCTGAATTTTACTATATCCAGTAATTCTAACACAGTAGTTTAAATACGCGACATTAGCTCAAATATTCACAAAATGTCGGCCAGGGTAAAATAGCGATTCCTTGAACGTTTTAAAAGTGATATGAGAAAACACCTGGTAATTATTCAAATCTTCGCGCTTTGAAACAAATAACACTATTTTGTTTTAGTGATGACGTAGTAGAACCGGGCCTTCATTGTCGACCGCCTCTTCGTTGTTATTTACGTCACATCAGACCATCGTCGCCGATTTGCAAAATTCACCCAAGCCACGCAATTTTAAGGATATTACGGCGTAGCTGAAGCCTTGGAATTACGCTATTTTTCTTCCTCGAGGTTTGATCTTGCGTTTTAATGCGTTTCCCGTACTCTGTCGCTTAAATTACAGCTAATTTCCTACCTCGGAAGTTCACTTCGTTGCTGCGATGCTGCTCGGATATTTCCCGTTGGAGATGATCCCCTCGCTGCAGATGATGCACAAGACGTTCTTGTAGCCCTCGTTGATAAATCGCAGTGCAGGCCTCTGGCTCGGGAAGCTTCCTTTCGCGGGGAACGATGGTCGCAAACCCAACTGAATCGGCAGCCGATGTCGTCGGAGATTAATCGGAGGATTTATAATTTTTGTGTTGCGAAAAAAACTGCAAACCCTTGCACACAAAGTAGGGCACCTTGGCAATAAACTAGTACAGTTTTGGACTTATAAAACTCTCATTTATTAGCAAAAATATCTGTTTAAATGTGGAGCCCAAATCTAACAAACTGCCAATAATTTCTATTCAATTGTTGTTTCGTTTGTTACGATACTTTTGGAGTGCCCCCCGTAGCATTGAACTTTCGCTAGCTGAATTTCTGAACTTGAATATTTATGGTTGGCTTTTGTCAATGTTTGCATGCTTTAACCTGGGTATAATTAGCTATATCTTATTTTTAATTACTCTCCTATAATTATCATGCAGTTTCGTAAGCAATCCCTCGTTTAATTACTCATATTTTGCAAATTAGGTTTATTCTTGCTATATTTTTACAAATATTTGGGTACGGCCGCTAGGCAACCGGTGATACAAATTGTTTTTAACTATTCCATTTGTTGCTAGAGCAATGTTATCTTTTCCTGCAGTCAAACTTGCCTGACTGGTTTTTTGGCTTCTTCTGGCCCAAATTTTTGTTATCAGATGACCTGTGGGCTGGGTTTTTGAATTTTTCGGCTTTCTTTTCAAGCTAAACTGTCGTGCTAGTAGGTGTTCCTCTGCAGCTAAGTGCTTCATAGCCCTTTGGTAGGGCTCGCCTCTTCGAATAGATTGTTTGAGGGATCTGGAAGCATTTCTGCGTTATCGTGGATGTTCGTAATGATTAGTTAGCTACTTACGTGCATCCCTTCGCTTTGGCGGATCTCCTGGAAACGACTTTAGCACGCTTCTTTCGGCTCGACCCCCAGCTTGAGGTAAGATTAGGTCAGTTTCTTCTTAATCGGGAATACATTTGGGTTCTGTGCGTTTTTAGCCAAAAATTCCCGGCGGGAGTTAAAACACTCCCCATCTGCTTGAAATCCTTCCTGTCTGGAGTAGACCTACCCCGTTCGACTGCACCCTGCTCGAATCCAGTTCGATGTACTGGGCCCCTAAGATAGTCGCATCGCCTGTGAATTTTTCAACTCTCGTGGGCCACGCTGAAGATTGAGCAACTGCTTTACACTCACCTGCAAGTCATCTTGCAACCTCCATAGCTGGCACTGCACCCCGCAGCTGCAGCCGTCATCGTTGCTTCTCTCTAGCTACGTCCAACCCCAGGGGAACGAACGGAGAGATTAGGTTCTGGTGAACTTTCCTGCAGGCAAGACGTTATTGTAGATAATATGCATTGCGCCTGTTGTAACTTATAATTGAATCATACTGTTTCATGCCGTTAGCACTCCGGACATGTGTGATTTTATTCAGCATCGGATTGTACGATAGTAGGCTTCGTGCATCGTTAGTTTAGTAATATTTGAAATTGTGTTATTTTTGTTCGGGCCGCCGCGCAATGACATGCGGTTACCCTCTGCTACTTGCTAAATTAAGGTCGTAAGGTTTACCTGTGTATTGCTCCGTTTGTGCCTTCGGGTCTCCTAACCTTATTGACCTCTGCGTTATCTGAAAGATTTATAGAGTAGAACTTTGAGCTTCACTTGTGTCCTATCTGGACGTCGCTTTTACTCACCCGCTTGCATAACACAGTTCGGACGCCTTAAAGCTTCGCTGTTTTCATCACCAAAACAATAGTTAATATTTTCATGTCAAACCTTCGGCGTTAAGTTAGGCACACTTCAGTGGCAGTGTCTCGTGAGCACCCTTCGGGAGCGTTGTGATTATTGTAGATCTCCGGTAACCGAGTAAGGGGCAAATCCAAGCCTTTGCTTTCTTTAGCATATAAATATACATACGTACACTTAATGCATTTTTAATATGGACACCGTCGTTCATGTGTGGCCACGCAAACGCACGCTGATTCCGCCCTTTAGAAAATTTTGAATATAGATATAGCGTCATTTAGCTAACCTTCGGGGTTGAAACGTTAGCCAAGGTGGTCTTGTATTGCTCCGAGCCGGTATACGCGAAATTTTAAACTCGCTCCGCGACGCGCGCTTGATAATTTTTTTTTTTTTTTTAATTTAATAATCGCTACGCTCCGTTGTAACCGCACAATGTTTTAATGTGTTAGCCCATTCGCAGGTCATAGTCATTGCTGCTCGTGGGCTACTATTTGCCCAATACCTATATTTAAATTTGTATTTATATTTACTATTGCATGTCGCATACTGTGTGTTCGTTGATGTTGCTAAAAATATTGCCTGCTGTGATATTTGTATTTAGTTTATGTTAGCATTGCACTATAGTACGCACCAAACTCTTTGAAATAAAGCTGTGATATTTTCTTTGGTGGTTGATTTGGTTGTTTTCTTTGTGCTGCTGGAAATTGTCTTGACCTTGTGCACGGTCCGGCATAAGGATTAGAACTGAGTCGAGGACCTGGCGCCCACTCCTTTTTTTTTGTATTCTCTCTTAGCATAGCTGGAACCCTGCGACCCTCGCGGCGAGCTAGCCCAATTAGGCCGATAGTTACCAGCCGGCAAAACACCAATTATAACTTTCGCCAAAAGGTAAGGCCGACCGTCTATCTTCCCTGACAGTAAGCAGTACACTTAGAAAGTGCTTCACGCCATAAGTTCTTTTTTATCCATAGATGATGGTGTAGAATTTATGTGCTAGTTGACTTACAGTGTCTTCCTACCATACCATTTAAATTGCGTTATATTGGGAATGATATGAGGGCAGTATAAGTATTCTCCTTAGCATAGAATTTCGGCTTAGACCGCGTAGTATTTGTATATGAACACCCAGCATTTTCTGGCTTAATGTGCCTTGCACCTTGTGAAGTCGAGCAAAAACCCGCGCGATGGCCATGCTCTTTGGTGGCTCGTGTTGTTTGAGTATCTTGAGAACGAGGATACTTAGGCAGATTTGGCCGTTTTGCTGTTTGTGCATCCATATTCACTAACGTTTCGCAAGACCTTGCAGCTTGCATCATCAGAGTGAAGGTCGCACTAAGAACCGAAGTTCGGTGTGGAGCTATTTATAGTCCTCTGTGCCAGGCGCGCGGAGTGGCGTAACGCTGGTTGGTCATCCGAGTGCAACGTAATCCGTGGGGCGTGGCCGTATGACGCACAGTGGTTGTAATGCTTTAGATCGTGTATCACAGGGGTCCACGTTTTACGAAATACGAAATACAAAGAGCCAGACAGGAACCAGACAGCACAGGACCAAGGCCGCACACCCCACACACAAAACGGCGAACACGCCGGAGCCAACACCGCGGGAGAAAACCGACGCCACCACCACGAGACAAGCACACAACACACCGGAACAAGCAACAGCCAAACAGTCCCCGAAACAACCGGCCACGGACAAAGCAACCGCAAACCCCAGCAACACACAACCGGACAAACAGACCACATCCCCACCAAAGAAAGGTCCCAACCTCGCCGCAGCCCCCAAGCAAACACCCGCGGAGGAGACAACATGTGGAGCGGAAGCAGCAATCCAAAAACCTCCCAGAATAGACGCAGAAATCATCGGACAGGACGCGTCCCGCATCCCAAGAAGAGCGACACTGTGCGTCATACGGCCACGCCCCACGGATTACGTTGCGCTCGGATGACCAACCAGCGTTACGCCACTCCGCGCGCCTGGCACAGAGGACTATAAATAGCTCCACACCGACCTTCGGTTCTTAGTGCGACTTTCACTCTGATGATGCAAGCTGCAAGGTCTTGCGAAACGTTAGTGAATATGGATGCACAAACAGCAAAACGGCCAAATCTGCCTAAGTATCCTCGTTCTCAAGATACTCAAACAACACGAGCCACCAAAGAGCATGGCCATCGAGCGGGTTTTTGCTCGACTTTACAAGGTGCAAGGCACATTAAGCCAGAAAATGCTGGGTGTTCATATACAAATACTACGCGGTCTAAGCCGAAATTCTATGCTAAGGAGAATAATTCGAGTAACCGCGAAAGCCTCAAACAGTACAGTATAAGTATGTCATGACCATGCTCTTTCAATATTTTCTCAATTACATACCTTTTTTTGAGGACATTTCGAAAAGGTTTAATAAAATTCCAAAATTTCGTTTTTATAATTTTGACGTCATCATTGATGAAATGTGGGCGGTTTGTCTACAAGCTTCGAATGATATGATGCATTATGCATAACCACTACACATGTTCTGGGTAATTTGGCTAGAGCAGGAACTAGCAGATTGATCATCTAATTTTTGAAAATTTTGCCATTCATAGCTTTATGGTAGCCGTGGTCGGTGTTCGTTGCGTCCAGTAACAAGTCACACTCTTCTAAAAAAGCAATACCAGACCCTATATCCAAAACTGTAAATCTGTTCTTCTCATTTATAGTTTTGGTTAGGTTGCTTTTCAAATCAGTTCTGTGTATCCAACGAAGGACAGTACTGCCATTCTGATATCACCATGTCTCGTCGAGGTACACGAACGTCACATCGTCTGAATTTTGATGAAGTTATATAAATGTCTTCAAAAACTTAATTTTGGCTGCAACTACATGTGATTGATCACATAAAAATGTTGCGAACATTTACGTGTTTGTATTTGTTGATTTGAAAATGTTGTATAATTTTGTACGCCCAGCCTTATATTCTAAATGTTTCTTATCGTATGTCAGTAGATTATTCAAAGTAAAGTACTCACTTTTTGAATTGTACAGGGACCGGCAGAAAAACCGGACGGTTTTGAAATGGTTTTTACGTTTTTCCTATTTGAGGTTGGCGGTGTAGAAGAAGACAATTGGTTGCTTCAATCTACGCCATTTAATTTAGTGACAGCTAAAATGCAGCAGTGGAACCCAAGCCACCGTGCTTTCGCAGTAGAAACCTACTTTAAAACTGGCGATTCTGTAGTCAATACTCAGCGATTGTTCCGAAGAGAGTTCAATATTGGTCGTCATGGTGCTAAACCCAGCCGAAATGCAATAATTTATTTATTTATTTATTTAATTTATTTAATGCCCAACAGAAAATTCCAATTATAGGACATTGCGCAATTACACTAATAAATATTATATAACATATAACATATACAAACATAATAACTAACTACATGGAATATGCGTAATACAGAATACTATATACATATAACATATAAACAAATATTACATAAACAGCGTAAGCACGCACTAATATTAATGCATATTAATTGTTTATGATGGATTGATTTAAAGATGTCTTTAAAGACCCTAGGGTACAGCAATTTATTTCGCAGCTATTTGAGATTTTATTAAAATTCGAAGTCATTACATATAAAGGAGACTTAACAAGTAAATTAGTTCGAGCCGTAGGAACATGAAACGTTGTTGCATTACGGATTGAAGAACGAGGTACATGGAAATTAATCATAGCTAGAAGTGAAGCGCTATCGATTTTATTATGAAGGATGTTATATAAGAATGTAACACTTATAATTATTCTTCTGTGCTCTAACGAATGGATGTTAAATCTGGAAAGTAATAATAACTGGTCTATACCAATTGCTGGATAGAAACCATCAATCTTGAAAGATAAAAATTTTAAAAATTTTCTTTGCACCATTTCCAAACATTCTTTATAACAATCATAACAAGGATACCATACCAGTGCTCCATATTCTAACTTTGACCGAACAAATGCAAAAAACAACGTTTTAAGCGCAAAAATATTAGAGAATGACCTACAGTTTCGAATAATGAATCCTAACATTTTCATCGCAGATCTGCGTATAGCATCAATATGGTGAGAGAAAGTAAGTTTGTGATCAAAAATAATACCCAGATCAGTGACTAATATACAACGATCGAATGGAACAGTGTTACAAGTATACGGATAAACTATTGGATGCAATTTGCGGGTATAAGTGACTACTCTACACTTAGAAACATTGAGATGTAAACTGTTGGTAACACACCACTCATGAACCTGGCCGATTTGCGCTTGAAGCAAATCGCAATCTTCTAACGTATCAATAACAGAAAATATCTTTAAATCATCAGCAAATAATAATTTTTGACATGATATAGTTTCAGCTAAGTCATTGACAAATAGTAGAAATAAAAGTGGCCCCAAGTTAGACCCTTGAGGTACACCTGATGTTGCTACAAACGACTCGGAATTGAAACTGTTATAGGCTACGTACTGTAAGCGATTTTTAAGGTATGATCTGAAAAATAATAGGAGCGAATCACTAAAGCCAAAGCTATGCAGTTTATCCGCAATAATTGTGTAATCAATCCTATCGAAGGCCTTTGAGAAGTCCGTATAGATTACATCAACTTGTCCTTGAGAATCAAGGGCTTCGGAAGTGAATTGCGTGAACTGAGCTAAATTAGTTACAGTAGAGCGATTTGTCATGAAACCATGCTGATATGGAGAAATATAGCTTCTTATAAGAGGGTAGATTCGGGCGTGTAATATAATTTCGAAAACCTTAGAAAAGTTGGATAAGATACTAATGGGCCTATAGTTCGTAACTAAACTGGGATCACCTGATTTGAGTACTGGACAAATACGGGCAGTTTTCCATTTGTCCGGAAACGTAGATGTTTGAAGAGCCAAATTGAAAATAGTAACTAGTGGTTTTACTAGTACTCCGGAGCAATCTTTGACAAGAAAACTAGGAATTTGATGTGGGCCGGACGTCACGTTATTTTTAAGTTTATGTATTGATGTACTGTTTGAGGCTTTCGCGGTTACTCGAATTATTTTCCTTAGCATAGAATTTCGGCTTAGACCGCGTAGTATTTGTGTATGAACACCCAGCATTTTCTGGCTTAATGTGCCTTGCACCTTGTGAAGTCGAGCAAAAACCCGCGCGATGGCCATGCTCTCTGGTGGCTCGTGTTGTTTCAGTATCTTGAGAACGAGGATACTTAGGCAGATTTGGCCGTTTTGCTGTTTTTGCATCCATATTCACTAACGTTTCGCAAGACCTTGCAGCTTGCATAATCAGAGTGAAAGTGAAAGACTTTCACTCTGATGATGCAAGCTGCAAGGTCTTGCGAAACGTTAGTGAATATGGATGCACAAACAGCAAAACGGCCAAATCTGCCTAAGTATCCTCGTTCTCAAGATACTGAAACAACACGAGCCACCAGAGAGCATGGCCATCGCGCGGGTTTTTGCTCGACTTCACAAGGTGCAAGGCACATTAAGCCAGAAAATGCTGGGTGTTCATACACAAATACTACGCGGTCTAAGCCGAAATTCTATGCTAAGGAAAATAATTTATGTATTGATGACTGGACTTCGTCTTCCGTAATAGTAGCAATATTGATTATTGGCATGTTGTTAACAGGTTTATCATAAGAATCAATAATATCAGACTGGGCTTGGTAAACACTACTAAAATACTCCTTAAAAGCAGCAACAATGGATTCAGACGATTCAAAAGAAGAATTGTCATTGCGCATTCTTCCTGGTATTCGAGTACCACCTTTTTTTGTTTGGATGTAGGACCAAAATTTTGTTGAATCAGTGGTAATAGATCGTTCAGTATTACGAAGATAGGTAGTGTAGGCTTCATGGATTTGCATTTTAACTAAGGACCGCAAGCGGCAGAAATCTTGACGAATGTTTTCGTTTTTGGTTCTCTTATATTTCTTATGGTAATAGTTTTTAAGTTTAATATTCCTAATTATTTCAGAACAGAACCAAGCTGGATACGAATGTTTTTTATTACAGCGCAACGGTACATATAAGTCAAATACTGAATATATAATATTATAGAAAGCATCACACACTGAGTTAACATCTGTGTAATTACTCAAACATGTCCAATCGATATTAAGAAATGCATTATACAGATCAATAAAATTAGCTTTTTTGAAATTATAGGTTTCCGTACTAGCATTCTTAGGAAAAATTGTGTCAGAATTGAATTTCAGCTGAAAATTTATATTTAAGGCCGGATGATAATTATCTTCCGCAACTAAAGGAGTATTATCACGAAGAACGTCGTTACTAGTGTTTGAGAGAATAAGATCAAGAAGTCTACCCTGATGGTTAGGGACTATATTGCATTGTTTCAGATTTAGAAAATCCATTAGATTATATATTAAGTTACACTTGCTGTTCATGATATCAGAACTATTGAAGGCAGGTACATTAAAATCGCCTAATATCAAGACATTTTCATTACGACAACCATCCATTTGTTCAAAGTATTCAATCAACTTACGAAAATACGTGAGTGTAGTGCTAGGTGGAATATAAACAACAAATACATAAAAAATACTAAAATTAATAAAACACTTACACCCTATGACGTCAATAGAAGGTACAGCATTAGTTAATTCAGAGACATTAATAGGTTCGACATTAATGTGATCTTTTACTGCAAGCAAGGCACCACCTCCCCACTGTTGATTGGTGATGTTGTATTGACGATCACATCTGTACACATTATAGCAATCGGGAAAATATTCGCTACTTGAAATATCGGCCGTAAGGGCAGTTTCCACTAAACACACTAAGTCAAATTCACACTCGCTAACTGAAGGGAAAAACTGTTGCACTTTCGAACGTAGACCACGCACATTTTGGAAGTAGCAGGAAATATCCGATTTTCTGTTGGGCAATCCTAGTTTAAAGATACAATTTTGGGTATTCCACGGATGTGTTTAATTTTAATGTTTGCTTCGCCCGATTTTAATCGTTCATCTAAATGCTTCTTAATAATGCGCTGGGTTAGAAATTTTAGGCAAACACCTTTGGCTGCGAAGAGCCATACCAAACGACAAGGTACTGAGGGCGATGAGAAATTTCCGAACACGGCTGCAGCACTGTGTCAGAAATGGTGGTCGTCACTTATCAGACATAATTTTCAAATAAAGTAAATAATGTTGTTGTAATTTTGTAATTTTTGCAACCATTTCAAAACCGTCCGGTTTTTCTGCTGGTCCCTGTATTTCCAAAATTGTAGTTGCAGATATTCACAAAACTAATAATTTTGTTGTTTCTTGTCTTTAGAACATCTGCCACATGATTTTTCTAAACATTCTTTCACTGAAAATTTCGAAGTAGCTCACTCTATACGTCCTGAGATCTGCGTGTCTAGATAAATATAAACATTGGGGTTTGTCTGAATATGAAAATCATTACCTCAATAATTAAGGCCACTTGCCGTACTTCTGCTGCGGCCGGCAGGTTGAGACTATTCCAAACGAGCTTGAAGTTTTTTCAAATTCTGGAGAGTTGATTTTAAAATATTCGAGCTGAGCGGTCAGTTGGGGCCCGAACACGTGTGTGCGTGGACGTGAAATTTGATACCACAGAGGGTTGCCGTCTAATGCGGTAGCTTGTAACGTTTAGCTCTCCTGAATTTAACTTTCGTCTTGGTAATTAATGCTGGTCATTTACGACTTCGGAAAGGCTCAAACGATTATTAATTTTCTACCTCGAGTAACTCAGTACAGTCAAAGTATAGAAATGCACATCGAATGTTCATCGGTTATGATTTCAATTAATAATAAAAAAATATGTGTCGTATCCGTATATAAAACTCAGTCAGGTAATCCCGAAGTGTTTTTTAATAATTTAAACCAGATATTGAATATTGCCAACCAGTGTAGTGACTACGTTATACTCGGGGGCGATCTAAATATTGACTCTCTATCTAAATCACTTAACTCCCAAATATTATAGGATATTTTCCAATCATTCCGCTTGGTGAATAAAAATAGTGAACCCACGCGAATATTCATAAAACAACATAAATTCCGAATCGGCTATCGATTATTTAGTCGCATCTAGGGTTTCCAGTCCCGGGATCAGGTCCCGGGACAGTCCCGGGATTCTACCACAAAAACCGAGTCCCGGGACTACAGCCAGCCCAGGCGAAGTCCCGGGACCATGTCAACATGCGTGCGTATACTCGATATTAGAGAATTAGGACGGGTATTCACGGGCGTCCGGCGTATTACTCATGCCTCTTGTACATTCTGCATTATTTGCGTTTTGCTTAACGCAGGAGAGGTATAATTGTTTTCGGTAGGTTAGAATTAAACCTGTGTGTTATTTCAGCCACATTTGCATATCTTCTTCTATTTATGTATTTGTCTGTTTTTTTTTGTTGGATTTAGATATGTGCGAAGAAGCTGAATAATTTATATTATTGGGTTTTAAGTGTGTTCGTTATGTGTCTGCTAAAGCGTTACAATTAGAATGAATTCCGATTCGCAACCTACCTTCATTCTACATTTAAAAAAATAACGATTTGAAGTCAGTATAGCAACAGTTTAATATATTGAAGATAAACAATTGGCGAAATGTAAAGTGGGTTCCTACAAAATTATCATAATCAGAGGCAGCTTGACGAAAGGATTACACACGCACTTTGCAGTTCAAACAAAAGCAAAAGCACCAGACATTTTTAGAGCCAGAAGAAAGCAATGAAGTTGTAGACGAGCCCCAACGCAAATTATCAGCACAGAAATACTTTATTTAACTTAAAACACTTGTTTTTCTTCGAAAATTTCATTCTGAAATTTCACCTGAACACTATTTCTCTTTCGGGACCATTTTCGGGATCTCCGGGACTAGTCCCGGGACCGGAAATTTAGCTCGTATGTCCCGAAAACACTTTTGGTCCCGGGACTTGGAAACCCTAGTCGCATCTTTCCCTCAAAACATGTTTACATTTTCATTATTTAATCCAAATGTGTCCGATCACTTAGCTTGCATCATAAAAATAAATATACACCACAAATTACTGTCAACCACAAAACCTATACCAAACTATACCAGAGAAGTTCGACCAGAAAACCTTAATTTCCTGATAAGCCTACAAAGTGAAATCGAGTGGGACAATATGCTCTATGGCAACGCCAATCGGTTCTGCAATGATTTTCTAGAATCGTTTTTATGGTGTGTAAATACTGCATGCCCACTGATGAGACGCGAATACAAAGCGTATAAATCTAGACGCGTTCCCTGGGCAAATAATGAAATAATTAGGCTAGGAGAGGAACTAAAAAACTGTTTTATTACAATGCGTATGATAAACACTAACACTGCAAGATTGTGTTATCTAAAAAAGAAAAAAAACAGTACAGGCGTATTATAAGAAATGCAAAGAAGAATTATTATGCAAATTTAACAAATTCTGCAGTAAATAAATCTAAACTGCAGTGGAAAATTGTAAATAGTAAAAACGATAACGCTCATAAAGCCACTAAAAAAATCTCAATAATGACCGACGGTGTTCTCATGCATGATACTACAGCAGTAGCCAACACATTTGCTGAATATTTTTCTACAATCTCAGAAAAGCAAGTTGTGGAGCATTTTGGCGTAAATCCGCCCCAGCCTTAAGCATCTACAGCATCTACCAGCGTAATCCACACAATGTACTTTTATCCTGTAACTGAAGAGGAGGTAAATTTTAAAACTAAACAATAATTCATCGCCAGGAATAGATGAACTCTCGATAAAACTAATTAAATACGTATTCGACGCAATTGCTGCCCCGTTGGTGTTTTTCGTCAATATATCGGTAACAAGTGGCGTGTTTCCGGATGTTCTAAAACTGGCAAAGCTGATTCCTGTGTTCAAGAAGGGTAATCCCCAACATTTAGGCAACTACCGACCGATATCGGTTCTCAGTGTGTTTTCAAAAATAATTGGAAAGATAGTGTGCACAAGGCTAATAAGAGCATTTCTCGATAAATATAATCTCATCGCAGACGCTCAGCACGGTTTTCGGGAAGGACGATCGACTGAATCAGCATGTTGTCGTTTTTTAGACCGCATCTATGCTGACGTTGACTACAATAAGTTTGTCGCGGCCTTATTTTTTGACTTTACTCTTGCTTTTGACACGATTAATAGTGATGTGTTGAGCACGAAATTATATAATCTGGGCATAAGGGGCCCAGTCTTGACATGGCTGCTATCTTTCTTAAGTAATCGTAGATTAAAAGTAAAAATGGAAGGTCAATATACACAGGCACGAAATGTGAATTTACCAGTCGTGCAGGGTTCCATCATTGGACCTTTAATTTTTTTAATATTTATAAATGACTTGTCATTGTATATTAAGTCTGGCCATGCAGTAATTTATGCGGATAGCGATAATTTGGATGATCTTAACAATAACATAGATACTGTAGAAAAAGATGTTGACACCTGGTGTAACACCAACAGACTGATTTTAAACAACAACAAAACAGTCTGCGTATTGTTTGGAAGGGCCCGGGGTATGTTAGCATCTTACAATACTTATCACGTGAAATCTTTAGGTAGTTACTTAGATAGTGACCTCGGCTGGAGTAAGCAGGTGGATTATGTTTGTTCACTATTAAATTCTGCATTCTACCTGTTGCTTCAATTGATATCAATCTTAAATTCCGAACAATTATTATCTGTTTACTAGGCACATGTCTACTCGCATATGGCATACAATGTGTTATTGTGGGGAAGGTCAAAATCAGCTAAGCGCGTTTTTATATTGCAAAAACTCATTGTGCGTCTAATCTACAACCTGACACCCAGAACGTCATGCCGACGAACTTTTGTGGATAAAGCTATACTGACCTTTCCCTGTGCTCTGATATATAAATCTGCGCAGTATGTATTCCGAAACTATAGCATGTTTATAAAAAACAGAGACTTTCACCAATACCCTACTAGAAGTAATTCGATGCTAACGATCCCACATCATCGCACGGCTAGTTATGAGCGATCACTCAAATACACCTGCATCAAAATTTTCAACTCGCTGCCGGATTTCATTATCAAAAGTGGTAATGTTAAAGAATTTAAGCAAAAACTGAGCAATCACTTAACAAAAGAATGTTATTAAGGTATAGGCGAACTGTTCCAGTAGTTTTTGTATGCAATTACGTTTTTTTAAATCTTAGTTAGTATTAGTTTTGACGCGTCTACGCCAAACATGTAATTGGTCACTAAGACAATAAACTATTATTATTATTATCAGTCGGAGTATAAGGTTCACCAATTTTCAAATGTATACGGTTTAGAAAAACACAGGATAATTACCATAAATGTATTGTCGTCAACTATTTTTACAAAAATACAGGCTAATTCTAAATAAACTGAATTGTATATTAACAAAAATTAACAAAGCTTTCGGGGGTCGTGTTACGTCAGTTTCCTGCTGTTCCGCAAACCATTTAGCACCCACGGGTTGATGGCGGTAGCCTTCGACCTGGAGTATAGATTTCGGCCGTATGTGCCAAATGTCCACGAACGCGGTCTTCAGATTACCGCTTTATTTACATTTGGTGTTCTGTAATTATACGCAAAAATTAGGGGATTTAAAAGATATCTGCGACTCTGGGGGCTCGTAGAAGATAGTACGGGTTGTGCCGGTGCCTCAGGGTGGCCAGCCGTTGTTCCTGGAGCGACGGTGCCGTGAAATTGGACCTAGTCAGGTTCTCTTATTTTAGCCGGGCAAATTGAATCGACAGTTAGAACTTTACGGGCAGCAAAAGCCCCAGGTTCGGGCTTGATTTGCCTTTAGGCTTCAGGACGACGTCGGCGGACGTACAATGCGGCTTCTCCAGGTAAGTTTATTAAAAGCGGCTATACTGTTTAAGCTGCCTTCAGGAGAACCGTACAACAACGGTTCCTACAGGTCAGGTAATAAATTATAAGGTTTTGACGCCTTTAATAACGTCGGGGGCCCTTTGGTTTTGAATTAATAGGAAGTACCTTAGGAGACAGAGAACGCTAGTCACATGCTGAAGTATAGGTCGGTATTGGGTAATGCCTCAGGAGACAGAGAACGCTAGTCATAGGCTGAGGCAAGGAAGGTCTGGAGGAAGGTAAGTCCAAAGACTCAAGATACTTGGAAATGGTCAAGGAACCTGCTTTTATATCCTTTGAACCGCGTTATCAGAACAGCCGATTCCGGCATCATTGAGTGGGATACGGCGCTGGAATTAATTCTTCGCGACTTCGCGCATAGCGGGTATGAGCTTGTTATGACTCGTTCGAGCGCTGGTTAGGTGCAACGCTTGATAACGCCTGAATTAGGGAAGCACAAATTAACTACATTTTTTAATGTACATTTTATAAATTTATGCAGGTACTAGCATTACAAGCTCTGATATGATTCTTGAGGTATTGCTTATGATAATTATGTGTATTTTTAAAGCCAATTTTGATGCAATAAAAGAAGAGCTCATTAAGAAATACTGATCTGTATTAAATGCTCTAATCTTAATGTTGAACTTGCATGAAACCTTTTCTGTAATACAGTTCATAATGCTGTAACCATACACTCAGCTACGAAATATTCAAAGTAACCGCAAACAACCCATGATAACCAATGCCCTTGTAGATAAAGTGAAAATTAAGCATTTGCTTTGGCAGAGATATTTTCGTTCAAAATCTGATGATGATCTTGGGGGTTTTAAAGTACACTAAAGAACTTTGACCACTGAGTTACGAACAGCTAGGTCGAATTTTGAGAGGCAGCTAATTAACGCTGGCGAGAAAATATTTTATAGTTACGTCAGAAACAGGTTGAAATCGAAAGTGAGTATACCACTACTAAGAAAATCTGATGGAACGTTATGCAGCAACAATGAAGAGACAGGCAACCTGTTTGCACGCTGCTTTACATTCACATTTGCAACTTCAACTAACCAAGTTCTTCCATATATTGATCCTTCTACTGGTGTTGGTAGTAACTTAAATACCATAAACATATGAAAAGATACAGTTCTTAAAACCCTGAAAAATCTAGTGGAAATTGTGCCCCAGGCCCTGTTGGTTTTTATTCCATTGTCTTAAAACGACCGGCAGAAGTAATATTTCCTTATCTTCAACCAATACTTAAACGAGCTCTTGAAGGAGGTGAGATTCCAGAGGTCTGGAAAAGTGCGATAATCATACCGATCTTTAAAAAGGGGGATAAATTGAGCTTAATAATTATCGACCGATTAGCCTTACCTCTATCGTATGAAAAGTGATGGAGACTCATAGTCGCTGAGTTACTACCACTTCTACTTGAGAACTATTTTGTCCCACCTGATCAGCATGGATTTTACCAGGACGCTCCGTCACCACTAATTTACTAACGGCCACAAATTTGTGGAGTCATACGTTAGATCTAAGGGTGCCTTTGGATGTTAGCTATATTGATTTGTGCCGTGCTTTTGATAAAGTGCACATACAGTACCTTCTGCACAAAATATAACATATTCGTATTCAAGGTAAACTCCTAAAATTGATTAATGTGTTTTTTATTCTCCAATCATGAAGACTGTATAAGCGGGGTTTCACAAGGATCCGTTTAGGCCCTATCTTATTTATTATATTTATCTCAGATCTACGTAAACTTTATAAATCCAACTGCCTCTTTTATGCAGACGATCTAACACTTTTTAACAATCCGCTTTTCCATTACAACACTAAAACGAGGATCCTTCAAGAATACAACAATGGTGTGACATATGATTGTTACCGATCAACACCTCCAAAAGTAGGGTTCCATATATGGCATATGACAACTCCAAATATTCTTATAAAGTTATTGGTAAAGACCTAGCAGCAGTGGACTAATAAAGTGACTTGGGTGTAATAATTAAAAGTGGTTTAAAAAGCAAATAAGGTGTTATTTCTCATATCCAAAAATTTGCACTCGATCTCTGTTTCCATACTGCACAAAGTTTACACGACCTATGTTCGTCCACATCTTAAATTTTAAATATCAGTGTGGTCTCCGTGGCTACGAAGAGGCATCCAACTTGAATTCGTTCAACACCCAGCCACTCGCCTTTCACCACAGCTAAAGGGAGTGTCTTATGAAGATCGGCTGAACGTTTTAAATCTAACGACCCGGCGTAAATGTGGCAATCTCATTTTAACGTACTGTATCATAGTCGGCGATTTGTCGCATGTTCTACCAAGATTTTATGATTTAAATAGAGATACCCTTCTTTGAAGCCACGCATATAAATTACAACGTAAAAAATATAATCGGTGTATGAGAGAATTATTCCTAAGAAATTGAGTGTTTGCGCAGTAGAATTCCTTAAATAATTCAGTTGTATGGGCTGCATCACTTAATAATTTTAAAAACCGTTTGGACAGTGCTGTACATATAGTAAATATGTAAACGTGTTTTCTTATATGTATTAGCTTCTTTTGTGTGCACGTTTACGTAATATATATTAATTTAGGATTTATCCATAGAAGTTAAGTTCTTTTGTGTATTTTTGAGTATCACGAGCCTTTGGATTTTGCCCTTATTGGTTGTTAAATAATTAATAATAATACGCAAACAATAATCAAGAAGGCATTCAAACTTCCTGAGGCGGCTATTAAATCGTAAATATAGTAATACACAAATATAGACGGCAATACTTTGAACATAAACCGAAATCTAAACACTCAAGCACTTTAAAAGGACGACAAATTGGGAACACGAAACACAACATTTATATTTTAACGAGCGCATTTTAATATAGCAAAATACCTAATTTGTTGCCATACCCCTAGCCATTGAGAGAAGGCAGTTTCCAGCAGGTCGCTCACCAGATGTACTATACACGTAGAACAGTTGGGTAAAACGCTCAATTGCCAGGTCAGCGAGAAATAACCATAATTTATGAGAAGATGCACCTGGGCGGAGATACAACAAGAAGTGGCTGATGCTGTGGAATGTAGCCAGCGCGATGGAGGAACTTTGCAGACATGTAATATTTTAATCAGATATAAAATCAATATTTGGGGTCGGCAGTAAAGACGATACGGCAGAAAAGCACGAAATCCAAAAGTTTTTATGCATAGTACAACATAGTAAATCCGAATTAAATCGAGTTGCCTTGTGGCCGGTAATATTGCTTGTAAAATACTACAGTCACAAATCAGAACAGCGTAATCACCTGCGATAATCTTTATACCGACATAATAAAACACCTCTGACTAAATTTCGATAAATCACTGAGCCGCTTTGCGGTAGTTTAGCGAGTTGAGAATGACGATACTTGTCTGCTAGAATAGTAAATTTCGACTGGCAATCGAAAAGCCAAATTACGATCCACAGCGTCGATAATTTTCCTCGAGCGGGGTGTAACGACCAAAAAAGATAGTTTTCCCCAAAATCATACAGACATTAGGTGCAGGAAATACAATCTCCCCGCTTTTGTTGAGTATAACAGCAAAGAAAAATTTTAAGGACCGTGGGATTTCTGCGAACTGCACGCATTCCTTTAGCGTAAAACCCCTTGATCAATGGTTCTTTCGTTGTCATCTAGCCGCGAGCTGAATCACGCTCACAACTGCGTCTAATGAAACGAACAGGGGCGCACTCACCCAAAATTCTCAAGAACAGAAGCTTTTACAAAAAAGCGGTTGTTGTATTTTTTCATCGTTTCATTTCTTTGAAATAATAATATTTTGTATTTAATTATTTTTTGGGACTAGTTCTCATTCTTTACTATTTAATGTCTTTATACGGGGTGATTCATAAGTATAGTAATTAAATTAAATAGGTAGATACTGACCCCTAGCAAGGCATTTCGTACACGCGCCGCTACTGTGAGATTTGCCGATCGGGTGCCGAGCAGCTGCGCGACCCGAATTTTACTTACGCAGCGCGGTCTGTATATTTGTCTCTTCCTGTTCTAGATGTTGCATCCATACGATAATAAATAAATAACGAATAAATAATTATAAACCTCACCTTAGCTACGTTTCAGTTTTTTAGTAAGTGGTTTACTGCTTTACTTGCCGGTGCACCCTGTATACTGGTGGACAGTGTTCGTTCATGGTTCTTCCTTTTTTTAATATATGTTGGCCAATGTGTTACTTGTTTGCAACATTGTATTCGGCTACCTGTTATACGGTAAATTTATTACCATTCAAAAATCAATTTGTTGTTGCTCTATGTCCATCTCCCTATGTTCTCTTCAGTTTTCTTTGTTCTTTGTCTTTTTTAGACTAGTCGTTCCTTACAAATATTGACCCTTGACACTCGAAATTCACTAATTATACTACATTTAACGAATAGATTTAATAGAAACTCCTCCCACAAATGAGCTAAATTTGTACAGAGAACTGCTATTGAATCCAGTTGTATGTTGCTTAATTTAATTTGTAACTCAAAAAAATGATTTTTGCTCAGTTAAGGCGTTCCAATAGTCCTGTTACTAAATCTGTTCGTTAAACGAAGTGTATTGCAATTAATCTATTAAAATAATTTACAAAAATAATTTCTGTAACAGATTAAAATTTTATTAAATATATAATTATATAGTATTTTGTTATTGTTGTTAATACGACACCCTACCTCAAATCCAAATAAATAGATTTTATCAGTCTCTTGAAAACATTATTTTCCCTCCTGATATTGTTAAATAAAAACTTGTTAATATCAAAATTGGCTCCTCTCCTGGACCGGGCATGTTTCCTTAGTCAGTTTTAGAAAAATATTCATCAATATTAGCAGATCCCCTCAGTAACATTTTTCAAAGCTCTTTTGATCAAGGGACTCTCCTATCTATATGGCTTTTAGCTTCTGTCACTCCAATTTAAAAAAATGTGCTAAACTTGACCCATACAATTATCGTCCAATAAGCTTTATCTCTGTGCCAAAAGTATGAAAAGAATTATCGTAGATTCTTTGTTTCCTTTCCTTTTGAACCACAATATTATCCCTCCAACACAACATGGGTTCATACCTGGAAGGTCCGCTCTCACCAATCTGTTCTCTTGCCTCAACGAGTGGACTTTGCCTTTGGATAACAAACGACCTATCGATGTCATATACTTGGACCTTTCAAAAACTTTTGATAAAGTTCCAAAACGTAAACTTTTTCTCAAGCTTGCACACTTTGGTATTCTAGGAAAATTATTTTCTTGGATTTTGGCCTTCTTATCCTGTCTTAAGTTCAAAGATAGGATTGGAGCTGAATTTTCAACCTGGCATGATGTAGCCTCTGGTGTACCTCAGGATTCTGTTCTTGGCCCAACATTGTTTCTTTTATATGTATCTGATCTTCACCATGTTATTAAATCCAGTCATGCTTCTTATGCCGAAGATAGTAAATTCTTTGGAAATTTTATCACCAACTACAATACACTACGAGAGAACCTGGAATCCGTTTAAAACTGGTGTGAGACTTGGTCTATCCCTCTTAATATCGAAAAGTGCATTACATATTGGATGTAGTAATCCTTGTCTAACTTATCAGGTAAATGGAATTCTAATCCACCCCAGGGATAGTTGCTCCGATTTAGGTGTCATAGTTAACAGTAAACTATTATGATTTGAAAAAGTTCAAGCAGCTGCCAAAAAAGCTAACACATCAAAATATTTATTTTCTATAAGCTTCCAACAATTAGGTCCAATTTTGTTCTTGACTCTCTATAAATCGTACGTTCGACACCTTGGAGCCCTTTTCTCATCAGGGATATACAACTTATGGAAAGAACACAACGAGCGGCCACCCGCATGGCTTCTGGGCCTTGATGAATGTCTTATGAAGAACGTCTATCTCTCTTGGAACTTCTCTGCATACAGGACCGGCGACGTCGCGGTGATGCCATAACATACCGAATACGCCACAACAAACTTTCACTAGATCTTAAACTTATTTTTACATGTAACATAAACGACAGCTAAAGGGGACATTCGTTGAAGTTAACAAAGAAGTTTTTTAGAACTTCTTACCGGTAAATTTTTTTCGTAAACCGGATATTCACCAATTGAACGCTCTTCCCGACTCTGTTGTGACCGCTATAAGTGTTGGTGCTTTCAAGAATAGATATGACGCTTGTGCATAATATTTAAGTTTAGTTTTGCTTATTTTTTTATATAGACCTTTTTTTATAATAATAATAATAATAATAATAATATACGTATTACATCATACCCACTCTGAACATACCTATTATTTATGGTATGGTCAACTACGGTTTCTATTTAAAATGATGTATATGATAACTCTTACAAACTAAATAGAACTTTCAGTCAAGTGGTAGTGTAGGTACTTTTTGGAAAAACAAAAATAGCGTTAAATTAAGCTTACAAAACTGCACTTTATTCTATTTAGCCGTTTTTTATCTGCTATGGCCATTCGTTCGGAATGAGGAAACTCGTCCTGCATAGTTTACTTTCGTGTGCGTTAGTTCCTTCGAAATGTTCTTGATTTTAAATTTCTAATAATTCAATATTAAGTAGTTATGTATATTACTCTAAAAAAGCATGTGTAGTTGAATGAAAACTTAGTTAAAAGTTTGGCATAATTACCACAATTTATGTTAAACGCCTTTATTACCTGAAAAGAAATTGATTACCTTCAAACAAAAAGTTTATTGTTAAAATAAAAATAAGACTGAAGAAGGAAACAAACAACAAGCAAAAAGTATGTGATAACAAATGAGATAGAAAGTCACATTAAGGTGTGAACTTCCTCGAGTTAAACACTGAAATAAGACGAAAGTTGCACATAAGCGTTAAACTAGAAGTTGAGGTTGAATATTGTACATTTGTAATAAATTTATCATTAACTTAATAATTTAATTGTTGTAGTTTGGTAATTACGTCTTAAGTATAAAAAAAATTTAAGTTTTAGCTCAAAGCACAATTAACTGGCTAAATAAATCTAAAAATTAAATATTCGTAAAATCACAATGTATACGTTGGCGTATTTGCATAATTGAAAGAAGATTGCTTTAAATGTTTGTCTGTAAGAATTAAACCGTTTTATTGATTTGATAAAGATTTACATACGTACTTTAAGAGATAGAAATAGATAAATAATAACAATAATCAACGGTAGTCGGATCACATCTGATGATAGGTGAAACAAAATCTCACTATTAAATATTCTAAGCTTTGAAATGCGAGGTTTGTTCAGTTGTATCGTTAGCACTAGTATACTGAACTTCCAAAAAATCGCTTACACATTTTCTTGTACAAACTCAATTCGATTTAACATTTAAATTAATGCTAGCTAAATTTATTACTAGTAATTTATCTTCTATTTTCTTTTAATATGTGCCAGATGTTAAATTTTATTTCTGGCAGTTTCATTTCATGCCATTTACTAGTGAAATTAATAATCCACAATAGGTTTTGACGTTACTTGGACAGTGCAGTAAATTAAATAAAAATTGGCCAATAGGTTTTGGCGAAGCTTTATCTTATAGAAACGAACGATGATCTTGTATAACCATGAATCACTACCTTTAAAGTGCATCCTGTACAAAATAGAAATATATTTTCTAAAGACAGGAAATTAAATAATCAGTCTGGAAATTATCAGTCAAACTACCGATATGCTACTGCACATCTCAGTAAACAACCGTAAAATATTAATTAGTTGATGGCACATCCATCAGCCTGTCTAAAGCGATTCCCGGAGACTCTTGCAAAATCAGGTATTTCCATTTTGTAATTAATTGGCCGATTACAAGCTTAAATTAGCGTTTAGAAATTCATAACGCTTGCCTCTGCCTGAATCTGGAAAAAGTGCGAATAAACAGATCTAAACGAGTTTCTTTCGACTTTAAATAAGGTAATAAGGACGACACTCGTTGTGCCTTGAAATAAACACAAATTTAACGGTCACGGCGAAGACACACGCATTTGTTGACCTGTCAAACGACGCTGGTCTTGACTTTCGCCGAGTTGCGTGAAATTCTCACTAGTAGCGATTCAAATACTTTCGAATACGTTCTCTGCCGAAAAAGTGGTTCGCGCTAATTCTATCCTCATTATTAATAAACGTGCTGCAGGTAGATACGTGCAACAGTTTCAAACAATAAGAACATTGTTTTCTTTTGCTGAGTCGTGACATGGACAGAGAGCCATAGCGAAAATTTTCGATACAAAATTAACATTAAGATTGTTTAATTGGAATAAATGCAAAGTTTCTGAAAATGTAAATATTGTTTGGGCCGATATCTAAACCAAGGAAACAAAAGCGAATAAATTTATCGAAAATAAAGATAAGGATGGTTGGGGCCTGCTCGGTGGTAGACCTAATAAAAAAGTAGTAGTTTAAAATTGGTTTTAACAAAACAACATTTACAGTGGGATTGCCTAATTGACAAACGAGTATGGTTTCTAAAACTATAACAACTACTTGGGCTGAGTACTAAGTTGAGTTTCAATTAAAAGATTAAAAAGTAATTTTAAGACCATGCTATTTGAGACGTTAACATTGAGATTGTTTGATGGAAAAATTCGTATGGCTTCTGAAATTCTCAAATATATTGTAATAGCTTTCGCTGTTTAAAATATAATAATCGGGTTTTAAATAAGATAATTATGGCACGGGATACTACACTTTATAGATTGTTAATTTCAATTACGAACTTGCCTGACAAACTCAGGGCAAATTAAATAGTGTAATAATAATTACCATAAATAAATGGTTTATTGCTCTTTTCTATTTTTATTTATCTGCAATAAATTAGGGCTTAGCTGCAGTGAACATGAAACAAATCTTAATTCAGGGTTCATAAAATTAATAGGAAACTTTGCATGAAATATAACTCGTTGTATGACAATTACTGTCAATTATTACGGCAAATCAACCATTCCCAACTGATGTTTAAATAACCTCTAAATTTGAGGCCTGTAAACAAGATGATTTGTCAGAACAACACAGCGTAGAATTGAATTTTAAATCACCAAAATGGCAAGAAAGCATCAGGTAAAGACGATTAATTCTGTGACGTAGCAACTGCTAACCTTGTTTTGTTTCTAATGTGACGTCAAGACTCAATCGCGATTGCTTTTTGTTCTACATCCGGTAAATAACTTTGGTATATAATGCACTGATATACTCGGAGTTTCTTTAGCATCTCACTAATTGTCTTTCGATCGGTTGCCTTACATTTTCCCATTGCTCTATTGCAATTTTTGCTTTGCTAGCACTGTTTCGTTTATCTTTCAGCTACTTTGTCGTTTTCTGTCTTATACTCTTTTAATACAAAACGCTCATATACTTTTCGTACTTAACAAATCATTCTGTATCATTTTATTCACATTGCGTTTGACGTAATTAAGCTCAAATCCGTCAGTTACATATTAAATTCCATTGGCCGTTCCGAACATTTATCACATCTGAAAATCTGAACGTAACCCTTCTGAAACCTGCTTTATTTTATGCTAACTTCTATTCCTCAAATTATTACTTACTGTTGCTCACATCACCTGCATTTATTAATGTGAAGTACTGATTATCTTGCAATAAATATAGATATTTATGCATTAAGGGAGATATGAATATGTTTTTCCCTGAGGTTGACATGTGTTACAGACCGAAGGTAAAGAACATGAATATCTCCCGTGGTGCATACAATATTTTATCTACTAGCATATTCGTAAAAATAGTATTAAATTTCAAAATGTCATAATGACATTTAAAATTAGAATATGTAAGTAACATCAAGGATTGCCTCATTGTATGGTTGCTAAGACGTCAATTGTAGTTGCATTGTTACCATGAGTTTGAGGGAGAAATAATTTGACAAGTCCCTTGGGAGTTATGAGTAGCTTTTCATATTTTGTTTCTATGACGAAAATGTACAATATCATGTTGCTAGTAGATAAAAATATTTTTTCACGTCTGGGAGCAAAACACGGTTTCTACGACACCAAAATCGTGAGAGAAATAATGAATTACTCCCTAGAGTAGAGACATTTCTCTAGGGAGTTTTCATTATGACTGAGCAACAAAAGCTCACAATTATATCAAATTCGAGGTTATATCAGGTTAGTTTGTGTCAAAACTGACGCAAAACCTAACCTGATAACCTCGATATTGATATAATTGTGAGCTCTTGTCAGAATGACTTACAGTGCCACCAACTTTAAAATTTACCATAGGCTACTAATTTTTAAATAATTGTAACTAAAATGTCAATAAATGACGTTTAACAAACAGGTTTTTCGTTTTAAATCTTCCTGCAACGTGAAAAAAATAGTATATGCAACTCGGAGAGAATGCTATTTTGCTTCAGTGCAATTTATCTCCCTCATTGCATAATCTGCTATAATTCTGTGCTCATGATGATTCATTAATTCTGCTGCTTACATCTTACCTTCAAGATCGAACCGAATATGTCACGTATAATGGATTCATATCTCCCAGTTTTTCACCAAAATCTGGTGTACCCCAAGGTTCGAATCTAGGCTCACTCCTATTATTATTGTTTATGAATGATTTATGTAATAATATCCATTGTGAAGTTTTGATGTATGCAGATGATGTAAAACTTTTTACTTCTATTGAATTTTTAAATGGCCGTGTTAAACTACAATCTGATTTGAATAAAATCTCTGAATGGTGAGGCACGCACAAGCTAAACTTGAATATCTCTAAGTGCAAAGTAATGACTTTTTCGGGAAAAATAAATCTAGTATTGTATTGTTATACCATCAGTAATCATTACTTGTTCGTTGTAATGAAACCAAAGATCTTGGTGTTACTTTTGATAAGGACCTATCGCTTAGTAAACATATATTGCATACAACTTCTTCTGCGAGTAAAATGCTTGGATATTAAAACTTTGAATACACTGTACTGTGCCCTAGTGAGAAGTCGACTTGAATATTGTGCTTTGGTTTGGTTGCCACAAAAATGTCACAAGAAGGAAATTGAAGGTGTACAAAGAAAATTTTTAAAATATCTTTGGTTTAAAACACATGCTGTGTATCCCGAGCGAGGGATTTCCAATGATTTACTTTGCAATACTTTTGAAATACCATCTGGATTGGTGATGCAGTGTAGCGTTTTACACCACAATATATGTTGGTATAGTTGAATAAATTAGAAAGTGTTGATTTTAAAGTTTTAGATTATATTCACACAATATATACAGATAGCACTTAAGAGTGACGTCTGCGTTCTTGGATGGTTAACATGATTCTAATGATACTGCTTAAAAACTAAGTTGAAATTTTGTAGGCTATTTGCAAGTCCCGTGGGGGTGTCTAAATAGCCAATGAAACGTTCGGTAACTTTGGCGTGGAAAACTAAAATTTTGCGGTTCTCACGAACCAGCGCACTGTCGGCAAAGTTTTATTGTGGTTGCAAATACGATAGCCTGTTAGGGTAATAAAGTTATAAACTTAAGAAATCCATCGAACGTGCTTATGAATAATTTTGGCGAAAATGCACAAAGCCGTGAGAACATTTAAATTTTACTGAAACCTTGCAAACTAATCGCACAAAAATACATCTATTTAATTAATCTTAAAACTAGAGTCCAACATTCTCTCCCCTATTGAAAAGTTGGTTTTCAATTGATTAGTGTTTTAGTCACTTTCACTGTCACTTATGGGGAAAACACAGACACTTGATATTGGGCGCTTCATTTCGCTGCTTGATGTGTAGATGGTGACCACGCGATTGATGCCATCCTTCCCTGGATGGAGTTGAATGATTCTTCCCATTGTCCACTCTAGAAGTTGTGAATTTTTATCCTTGATGAGCACTCATTGCCCTAGCTGTGGATTGGGGCCATTTCTCCATTTTGAGCATCCCTGTAATAGCGTGATGTATTCCTGGCTCTACCGTTTCCAGAAGTGGTGTTTTAGCTGCTGGATCCGTTGCCACTGGTTTAGACGTCCAGTCATTGTATTGGTTATATCCGGATGCGGAATTTGGTTTGATGAGTCCCCAATTAGGAAATGGTTTGGTGTTAGAACGGACAAATCGTTTGGATCGTTGGACAAAGGAATTAAAAGTCTGGAATTGACTATGCCTTCGATTTGAATGAAAACAGTGTTGAAAAGTTCAAAAGTTAAATTCGAATCGCCTAGTATACGTTTGAGATGATTCTTTACTAACTTGACAGACGATTCCCATAGTCCCCCAAAGTTGGGGGCTCTTGGCGGATTAAAATGCCATTGAATGCTCTTATTTGTTAGTGTGTTGATGATTTTGTTTTCGTTAAGCTCTGACTCAAATAATGCCGATAACGTTTTTAATTGATTATTGGTACCTATGAAATTTGTGCCGTTGTCCGAGTATAAATCGGTAACCGTGCCCCTTCGAGCTATAAACCTGTCAAGGGCTGCGAAAAAGGCCTCTGCTGTTAGCCTGCTCACAAGTTCAATATGGACTGCCTTTGTTGCCATACAAATGAAAATTGCAATATAAGCTTTGACTAATCTTGAGCGTCGACTTGTGTTTTCTTTGATAAAAAAATGAGCGGCGTAATCAACACCAGTTTTGATGAAAGGCTTACCTGGGCTAATACGACAACTCGGCAAATCACCCATTATTGGGATAAATGATTTCGGGTTAGCTCGAAAATAAGGAATGCACGTTTGACGCAAGTCTTTGTTATAGATTTGCCAGAAATTGGCCAATATTTTCGTCTCACCGAAGCAAGCGTTGTGGCTATGCCTGCATGTAATAGTTGCTTGTGTTCGTTACAAATAATTAATTTGATTAATGTGCTTTTTCTGAGCAAAATAATCGGATGAATTTGATTAAAAGAATAATTTGAATTTTTGATTTGCCCACCAACGCGAATAATCTGGTTTTCATCCAAAAATGGATTTAAATATAACAATTTGCTTGATGGTTTTATGGGTTTACCCTTTAATAGGTGAACGTATTCGTCTTGAAATTCGATTGGCTGTATGGTTTTGATTAGGGCTGTTTCAGCATTTTCTAATTCCCTTGTTGTTAAATGACTAGTTAATTTGGCCTGATTAGTTTTGTGTGCTAGACAGTTAAATTTAAATCTTAATAAAAGAGCTGCAATTCGCTTTAATGTGACATAAGATGAATATCTTTCGATTAATGAATTGTTTGTTTCAGTAGTGATTAAGGCAATATTTTTGAAGATACGTGCTTCTGGAATATCTATTTCAGTCTTAGTTATTTGTTTAGGCCAATGGTTGGAAGATTTATTTAACCACATTGGACCATTCCACCACAGATTGCATGATTTTAATTGTTTCGGATTATTGCATAAAACATGTCGCGGAATTGAAATTTGATTTAACTCGTCTAATTGTGATTTGAATTCTGCCCATTGCGTGTAAAGATTTGACGGTATTGATTCGCCCCATGATAAGTTTAGTTGCCACAGCTGTTGCAAAATTATTTTTGCTGTGACAACACTTGGACCCACTAATCCGAGAGGATCGAATATCTGTGCAATTTCCGATAGAATTGAGCGTTTTGAAATGCGTGATTTTGAATTGAGTTAAATCGAAAATTGCAATGAGTCTGTTTTGTTATTCCATTGAATGCCAACCGTTTTGGATACGGCTTGGTTGTCTACGCAAGCGAGATTGATTGGTGTTTGATGATCTGATTGTTGAATTGACCTGTCATTAGAGACCCACTTTCTGAGTGTGAAACCTGCGGTATTTAGAATTTGCGTTGTTTCTCTTTGAATTTGTTTAATGTGTGTTGATGTTTCACCACCAGATAAAAGATCATCGACGAAAAAATTGTTTTGAATAATCGAGCATATAAATGGGTTTGGATTTTTAGTTTCGATTGATAATTGATTTAATGTTCGAATTGCTAAGAATGGTGCGCTAGCTGTACCATACGTCACTGTGTTTAAAGTGAATGTCTGAATTGGGTCATCTGGGTTGGATCGCCATAAAATATTTTGATATTGCCTTTGGCTCGGTGTAATTAGGATCTGCCTGTACATATTTTCGATGTCTGCTTTAATTACAAACTTGTGTTGCCGAAAACGAATTAGGATTGATAGCAAATCATTATGTAATGCTGGCCCGACAGACTGAACATCGTTTAACGATTTACCTGATGAAGACTTGGATAAACCATTAAAGACGACTCGGAGCTTGGTGGTTATGGCATCGTCGCGGATTACAGCATGGTGAGGTAAATAATAACCGTTTGCGATTTGATTGGTGGCTGCTTTAGACATGTGACCTAGGTTGAGGTATTCATCCATGAATTCGGTGTATTGTTGTTTTAACGATTGATTTTTAAGAGTTTTTGCTCTAATGAGTAAAAACAGCTGAATGCCATCGAATAGGAATCACCCAGTTCATTTAGATTTTATTTAAAAGGAATGGAGACTGTGAATCGTCCCGTTTCATTTCGAGTGGTCGTTTTTTGGAAATAGTTTTTGCATAAAACGTCTTCCTTTGACTGATTATTTGATTCGTTTACGCATGATTCCAGAATTTCTCCAATTGCGTTTGAACTTGTTTGTTAATAGAACAATTGCTTATGATTTTGTTTGAAAAGACTGGATGTGTAAAAGGACCAGAGATGATCCAGCCTAGTTTGGTTTTTTGAATGATTGACTGATTGGAGCCGATTTATTGTTCCGACACATAGTAAATTCCAGAAAAGGTCTGCGCCGATTAAAACATCTATATATGATGATTTATTAAAAATCTGGGTCAGCAAGCTTAATGTTTTCTGGGATATATAATTGATTTCGATTAAACGAGACAGTTGGAAGATTTTCCGTGATTTTGTCTAGAACTAAACAACTGATGTTTGATTGAAAGTTAATGTGTTTTGATTTGATTGTGACAATGGACCGGTGTTTAATCCTGCATGATGCTTGATTAATTCCGACTAGCAACGATTTGTCGCTAATGGTTGAAGATTAAGTTTTTTGAATAAATCGCTAGTGATCCTACTGCATTGTGATCCAGGGTCTAATAATGCACGGCAATTTGACCACGTTCCGCGTGAATTTCTAATTTCAACGATTGCAGTAGCTAAAATGACTTGAGCGGTGTTGAAATTAGAATGGTATGCTACTACATGTGTTTCTGGGTTCGTTAAGTTCGAATTTGTTTGTTGATGTGTTTGAATTTCAGTTGTAGCTTGATTACTGTCGCCGAAATGAAGGAGAGTGTGGTGTTTCTTATTGCACGTGCAACATGGAATTGACTTGCAATCTTTGGTAAAGTGGTTAGCTCTTAAACAATTAGTGCATCTTTTCAATTTTTAATATAGTTGAATCTATCTTCAACCGGTAGACTGATGAAAGATTGACAGTAGTAGATTTTGTGAGCTTGTTGACAGTATGGGCAGCTTTGATTTACTATGCCTGCAGCACAATTAAAATTGAATTGTTTCGTGAATTTATTGTGAGAAGCTTTGGAGGGTTGATTTGAATATTGTTTTGATGAATTGTTAGGTTGAATTTTGTGTGATAGCTTTGCACGTTTTATAAGAAAATTACAAAAGGCTTCAGGTGTAGGAATTTTAATTGAGATGGATTCTCGTTTCCAAACGCGTTTTGCATCTGTCTAACTTCGTTGAAAGCAAATGAATTAATAATCTATTTAATAGATTACTGCTTGAGCTGTCTAACACTTTGATGGATTCTAAGTGATTCGATATGTCGTCTGCAAATTGACGAATGCTGTTTGATTCCCGTTTTGGAGATTTAAGATCTAAAAGCCGTTGAATGTGCTCCAATATGGTGCCCTCTTTGTCGTCAAACCTATCGCATAATCTATTCCAAGCAATTGTGTAGTTTTGTTCAGTGACCGCAATTGATCTGATTACTCTAGCAGCATAACCGATTACTGAACCTTTTAAATATTGAAATTTGTCTACAAATGAAAGTGGTTCGTTGGAATGAATAAGTGATTTGAAAAGATCGCGATAATTTGCCCAATCAGTTTGCCTTCCATCAAACGTGTTTAATTGCAACTCAGGTAGCTTAAGTTTATGTGTCTGATAGTTAGCATTAAAACTGGCAACAGAGGTAATATTAATTGTTTAGCCATAGAAAAAGCTTTATAATAAATTAACTCGAAATGTTCTCGCTCATTGACTTCGGTCGTTAGCTCGGTTAAAGGGACAAGTTCCTCGATTTCGTATTGAATTTCGTTAAATTTATTAATTCAAGGTTTAGCATCATCATATCGCATTTGGATATCTAAGGAAACATTATCTTCACTTACAGAAGCAATGAACGTTTGGAATCTTTTTAAGTTTGCAACGATTACTTGGCGTCGGCGTTTTAATTTATCTAAAGAATTGGCATCTGTTATACTCATTTTGATTCAAATCCGGAAAGTGAGGTAAACACAAAATAAAGGATTGTTTTGGGGACTTACCGCTATGGTTGTATTGTTATATGACTGTATGGACTCCTCGTGAACTCGTGGGGGGCCTTAGGCGCGCTTTTGGCTGACCGCTTCCGCTGCCGATTCTGAGGTTGGTCGCTTAAATGGATCTACTTCACAATTTTTGCCCGAATTTGTTGTATTAATTGTTTAAACGGTATCCGGCTCGAAGGACCACATGGATTGGTGATGCAGTGTAGCGTTTTACACCACAATATATGTTGGTACAGTTGAATAAATTAGAGAGTGTTGATTTTAAAGTTTTAGATTATATTCACACAATATATACAAATAGCACTTAAGAGTGACGACTGCGTTCTTGGATGGTTAACATGATTCTAATGATACTGCTTAGAAACTAAGTTGAAATTTTGTAGGCTATTTGCAAGTCCCGTGGAGGTGTCTAAATAGCCAATGAAGCGTTCGGTAACTTTGGCTTGGAAAACTAAAATTTTGCGGTTGTCAC
The DNA here is from genome assembly GCA_940337035.1 of Agriotes lineatus. NCBI lineage: Eukaryota > Metazoa > Arthropoda > Insecta > Coleoptera > Elateridae > Agriotes > Agriotes lineatus. The sequence continues at coordinate 79,562 of CALNHX010003743.1, read as the reverse complement.
GAACCAGCGCACTGTCGGCAAAGGTTTATTGGGGTTGCAAATACGATAGCCTGTTAGGGTAATAAAGTTATAAACTAAAGAAATCCATTGAACGTGCTTATGAATAATTTTGGCGAAAATGCACAAAGCCGTGAGAACATTTGAATTTAGCTGAAACGTTGCAAACTAATCGCACAAAAATATATCTATTTAATTAATCTTAAAACTAGACTCCAACACCATCTCTTGAACATAGACGTAGAATAATAGGATTGACTGTATTATATAAATTAACTCACAATATGCTTGATTGTTCCTATATACTTGCTAAACTAAATTTCTATACCCCCAGAATAGATACTAGAAGTAATTACACTTTTTACGTTCAGTTTGCTAAAACTAATTTATTAAAAAAGTCACCTGTTGTAATTATATGCTCTATGTTAAATGAAATCTGTAAGAACTGTGACATATTTAATTGTAGTTTGTCGTCTTTACTGCGTACTTTAAATTAGAGATTGGTACTTATAAGAGTTGCTAGGTTAATGATTTCTTGTTAATGGTTAGTACATATTTTGTTATTTAGTATTTTGTCTTATAGTATCTTGTTATATGTGTTTAGTATTTTATTATATGTAGATGTTATATTGTATCGCCCATAGAAATTTGTATTTTTCTCTCTCTTGTCCTGTAATTGGCATTTGCTGTTGGACAATAAACCACTATTATTATTCATTTAGTTAATTAGGCAATCAAAATTGCTGTGGGCAGTAAACCATTACAATATTTGGGTTGATTTTTGAGCTAAATAAACTATTCAACGAGAATAAATATGAAATTGAAAAATAAAGATAAATACCACAAAACGGAGTTTCTTGACAATAAGAGATAATTGGAGATATTAGGATCTTTTTAGGACTTTTCAGGCTGGACTGTTTAATTGATAAAATAAGTATAGGTTCTAACTTATACGCAACTAAACAAAGAAAAAATCAGCAACTTTCATTTTAAATATGGTATAACTTGAGACATGTATATTTGTAGACTTGAACAACCGTTCAAAACATAGTGCCGTAGTACCGTAATAATGACTGCAAAATGCAAGTGAATAAACAAACATATCAAATATGTCCAAGGGGTTTAGAAAATACACACTCATAAAGAATTTATGCCAAGATATAACTTAAAATAGATGATTTTCTCATTTTATGTTAATTCATACTTTACATACTATCTACATTTTTTAATGTAACTTGGTACACCGCCAGTTTTATATTTACAAAAAAGGAGAAAGGGATATGTCTAGCACACAAATTCAGTTGAACAAGTTTTGTAAAGTATGAAAAAACGTTTAACTTTTTATCACGAATATGGATGACGGATAAAAAGGGAATTTCAGTGCTGTGGGGTATATTACGTTTTCTTAAAAATGAGAAATGGTGAAATTACAACATTTTAACCAACTTTTGTAGGTTACGTTGACGTCGGTTGACATTCATCCTCCGCCCCGCTACCTACAAAAGGTTGTCAAATAATGGATTACTACACTGCCGATTTTTCGTATTATAATGACGATTTAGACATTCTTCACTGCCGATTTAAAAAAATTGTAAAATTTTAATTGTAAGACAATTTAGTAGCACAATCGACTATTTGGAAAATAATAAAAAAACCAAGATGACACTTCTATATAATAATGTGTATTTAAATGGCATGTTTAATATATACTGTTGGTAACGCAAAACATATATTGCATAAACTAGATTTTACGACAACATCGAATTCCACTTATCACAGATGGTTGTCGTTGGGAGTACAGGCAACAGTAGTAAAGCCCCCGATTGTCCACAGCTAGCTCGTGGGAGGGTGTGGTTCACGTTACTCGTAAAGTCCGGTCTTGTCTTAGGACAGTAAAAATTGTATTGAAATTCCAAGGCACCACTGTGAAATTGAACCAGTTGCTGTAGGAATCTACTTCGTTACTTACGTGGAGGTTTAACTGCTTGTCAGCTAAATACCTAATTCGTTATCTACTGGAATTCACCTTTCTCTTACATTTTCTTTACAAGAATCCAATCATTAGCTAATCACAACTTTTAAATATAGCGCGCTGTACTGTGCTGTTTTTCGCTCAAAGAAACAAAAACCTGAATATCTGAAAAATTGCCAGTTGTACAGGGTGTACCCCAAGGTAGCATCCTGGGCCCAATTCTTTTTACAATTTTTACTGTGGACTTATCACATTACACTACATCGAATATACAACTACATCTTTATGCAGATTACACGCAGCTTATAATCAACCCGACTAAAACAGAAGCCATACGCAGATTTTCCTTTAATGTTGAGCGTCGAGAGCACATTACAAAGGCACCCTTAGAAATGACGACTATTATTGTATTCCTCCAAACAGAACCACTAAATTTCAGTCTGGATTTCACTATTTGGCATGCAATATTTTATACAGATTGAGAACTGTATTTAAAGATTGTGATAGCATAAACTTGTTTAGAAAGCAAGTAAAATCACTTTTGTTAAATAGAGAGCTTACATAGTGTGATTATTGTTTATTTTTGCATTAGTGAATGTAGACATTTTAATTTATTCATTAAGTTTACTCTATGTATCTACGCTATTTTTACCTTATTTTCTATTTTATGTTATTAAGTTGGTCGCTAATTAAATATATCTGGTGTTTGTAAATAATCTACTTCACCACTTTCAACTGCATTGACTGCATTTACCTTTATATCTTATTTTGTTATTTTTATTTTTGTATTAGCATTTTTTAAATTAATTTTTGTGCAATATTGACAATTTATATTGTTATAGGCAGAGTTGAAGAACGGTTTTCCGATACTTCGCCTGTTGCGAAAATTTATATACTTTTGTTCAATAAAGATCTATTATTATTATTAATAATAAAAGATGTTCATCACGCTTTTAAATGACTGGTATTGCAGGAAATGTATAGTCTGAATAAAAATATGCAACACCCGAACCAGTTTATAAAATTTTAAGTTTCGTTAGTTAATAAACAACGAAGTTCAAAACCTTAATGGGTCGCGTAAACGACACAGCAAAAAATATCTAATGGCGAGTACACAAATCAACATAACTAACCTCGATTATACAACGTCGAGCTCTCCCCATACACACAGAACAAATTCTGTTAAATGCCGACCAAATAATACATAGGTCATACATATATACTGGTATTACGGTATTAAGAAATTACATTAAATTATCTGACAGCGCAAGGAACACTAGACAGTTCAAAGAACAACATACAATAACGTTAAATCACGTTAGTTACCAGTTAAACAAGCATCCCTGAATTTAGGCACGTCATTGGGAAATTTTATACTTCGCTAAACACTTTAGTATGTAGTACAGGTTGGTAAATTTAAGCTGATAAAAGTTGGCCATCAAGTGGCTCGAAGAGGCAGTAAACCCACCTTCACGCTGGCAACTCTTGGCGCAGCTCCAAAGACACAAAATCAGCACACAAGTTCGACACTGCAATCGGTATGAAACTTGCACAAATTAGCAATCACTCGAAGTTGGGCCATCCCGGCTGCCTGTAAGCGTACGAGACGACGCCCTAAAAAAACGTCTTAACTATTTAAGCTCTCGGCAACAAGTGACAACTCCGTTAATTAATCCATTTGCGTTTTGGTTACCCTGTTCTTTTTTAAATCCAGCGGTCGCGTTTTTGTTACTCTTTTTGTAGTCACTGTGGTCTGTCACTTTTATGTCGTGGAAAAATTTGGAAATATGCGCTGGCCTCTGTGATTTGGGCAACGAGACGTTTAGAGGGAAATTCCAGTATGCGTGTATGACTCGGGGGATTTTTACCGACATGTTGCAACTTGTCTCTGGCGCAGGAGAAACCACACGTGTTACAACTGGTAATACTCTAGATTTAGAGTGGTTAAAATTGTATGCTTTAAATGTACTGAGAAGCAACGTAGAGCAGCATCTGAACTCCTGGCGGTTTCAAGAATTTTGTCCAGAGACGGCTCAGCGATGGATAATCAGAACACTGAAGGTCAAGAAGGTAATTAAAACGATTGTCCTCTGGCACAAGGAACAACAAAAACACATCAAATTACCGCACAGTAATGTACATGCTGACTTACGCCCGAAAATATTCGGTAGTGCATAATGGTTATTTAACCAACAAGTGTGTTAATAAAGGTGATTAATAATCGAGAGATTTTAACGCGTGAGCGAGTGGAGCGAGCGAACGCGTTAATGAGCGAGATTATTAATCACCGATTAACATAAGAGTTGGTTACAAGACTTTTCCGTCAATCGTACGTTTATTAAAATCCATCAAAAATATTGATTAGTTTTTACATTTCAGATACATTTGACGTTTAGTACGTATGGTTGCCGATGCCGGAACAATTTTGCGGCAATTAAAATACTTGGCGGTTGGAAATCCACCTCTGTTGCCGAAGGATACATTGAGAACTCGATAGGTATAAAATACAAACTGCCACAAAGATATTGAGCGAAGCGTTTTCTAATGTAAATATTTATATTAATAAATCCACGGAATAATTTAACCTTTAGTTTTGACATTTCAGATACATTTGACGTTTAGTACGTATGGTTGCCTATATAAAATCATTGCGAAAACGGGTCTATTAATGCATGATTTTTTAGACAAAATCATGCATTAATGAGTCGATATATAAACGATTGACGGAAAAAGCCTATTAGACAATATGCTGGAAAACAAAAGCGTTTAAAATTAAAAATTAACAAAACAACCAACGTTGCTAAGTAGAAAACAAGAGAGGAGGCTTAAAAAGACGAATGAGCAACTAGACATCAAAATTCCAAGAAGACGTTTGAGATCAAGGCGAAGTAGAATACGTTAAAGGCCCAATAAGAAAAAGATAATGTTACAATTTTGTGCAAAGCATAATAAAAAAATAAGACGTTTAAAATTTTAAATACATTTATGAGGGAAGAAGATTCTGCTACTGGAAAAACGAATTTGGGTAGTTGTTTCAACCTGTTGTCTTTCTCTCGTTATGCTTTCTGCGTTCTCTGAGAACTCTTCGTGGCGTTCTACTATTCCTGCTGTTAATTATTTATCGTACTACACATTTTTAAACATTAAATTGCGAACGTTTCGGGAATAGACGTTCCTCCAAGGCTTTCCTAGTTTACCATTTATAATTTTCTACGATAGTTACCACTTAAAGTAGTAGCTCAAACAAAAAAGATCATTTTTCGGTAAATAAAAAACTAGGAAAATTTTGAAATTTGGCAGAGATGTTTATCCAGCCCTACTGTTGAATGTGTAAAAAGTTTTACAATTTGAGGATGAAGAATTGCCGCAATCTTGCAACCGGTATATTTTATAAACCAGTTTAATAAAAAAAATTCAGATTTTCTCTTAAAAATGTCGTATTCGTTTTTGTTCTAAATACCCTAGTTTTTACTAATTAATTTTTTTAACATCGTACAGCGTGACTCATGGCGTAATTAGAGTTTCTCTACACGGGTATTAACGCGTTAGCTTAACAGAAATACTTTTGATCGCCTTTACTACGCCATGAAGGAGTGAAGTTGGATAAAATCGATGGAAAAGATAGTCGGAAAGAATTTTCTTGCAATAAAATTCTCGCGAAAAGACAATCTAGCTAATGTAAAATTTTCCGTGTACATGGAGTCCTTATTGAATCTCTACGTCTTTTTAAAAAAATAGCAATTTCCAAACAGACGAAAACCTTGCATTTATAATATGAGTTGGTTTTATTTCCATTATCTTTCTTTCACGAATCTGAATTGCGAAGGACCAAACCTCATTATATGGCAATTTTTAGCGTTGAGTGATAACATATCTTGGAGGACTCCGTTAACACTGTGGACGGTGGATTATTTTTACATCGGGTTACGTAGAAACAAAATACGACTATTTTTAGTGTTTGCATGGGTTATGTAAATTATACTAGGAAGCATTATGGGTAAAACTGCAAAATGGTCTTTAATGCTAACCCCAATACCAGAAACAGCACGGAAAAACAGATCAAAATCTCCAATTTTTAGTTTAAAAAAGTGTAGATATTAATTTTGAAGCAAACATAAATGTAACTGTAAAGGTAGGTCAGTTTCTATTACACAAAAAAGCAGATTACACTTAACATGCTTTCGATCATGTTAAAAGGTCATGGAATTGCATTTCAACAAAGCCCAGATGGCGCAGATGATCTCATTGTTAACACCGCAATTGAAGCTTTGTTGGACCATGAAAATGTAGCGATTGTTGGTGAAAATGTTGATACTTTGGTCTTATTACTTGCACGGGCTCCGCCGCAAGGAATAGTATATTACAGCCCGAGATGGGAAGTGTTTCATTACTGTCGAGAGATTAGTTAGCTGATTGAGACGCGAAGCGTCGAAATCAGCTATTATCTCGAGACTAAGGAAACTTCCTGTCGAGGTTTGTATACTATTTTATTCGCAACCACTTTATTCTAAACAATAATTGGAAAAATTATTATATTATGATACGACAGGTTGTGACGCGCATGAATGGATCAACGAGATTCCCAGTGCCCCTACCTACTCAGCGGTCGGGAATGTACTACTAAGTGAGTGCGGGAAGTAGCGAGTTGAAATGTACGACTTCCCCCGCTCAAATGAGGTCAGGAATGTTAACATTACATATATGGTAAATATAATTTTTGTTCAGCCTGGTAAAGGAAAACTGATAGAAATATATATTCATCGCAGCAACTGCAATCTTAAAGACCTGTGAATAGTATTTTGTTCTTGCATGCTTTTAGTGGCTGCGAAGCTAGCTCAGCAGTTTGCAAAAAAAACAAAATTTAATACGTTAAATTATGCCAAAAGAAGAAAAAATGCACATCATTGCTGATTTTTTTAACAATCGCAATTTTTCACCCTAGGCTGTTGCAAAAGCTGGGGAATGGTTTTTCCTTGCTGTGTATGGCGTTCGTTCAACAGACTAGACTCTGACCAAACGTCTATTTTGTTTTTGCACAATAAGAGTAACGACAGCTGACCAGGGATTTCTTTACTGCCGCCAGGAGAGGATATGTCCAATCAGTATTCTTTTGGAGTACGTATACCACCCGGTCCAAAAATGGCAGGATAATGAATTATGCCCGGAGCTTTGAGGTTGAAAAGTCGTCAAACATGTTGTAATATTTACTTTTATGTTCTTTGAGTTGTTTGAAAATATTCTATTATTTTATTTGTATTCGTATAATTATGGGCTTTCGACTAAACCAACCACTGAAATATGATAAGTTCTAAATTTAGCACAGAATCGAAACGAGTCTAAAGCAAATTTAACGACCGAGGGTTGTTTTTAAAATCGGGAGCGTTCTAGGCGGGAAGTCTGTCGGCGAGTTTGCACACCTGTCATTCCATCGTGATTATGTGTTTTTGAAGTGAATGGAATTGTGCATTATAAGTGAGTGAATGACACGATGAGGTTTGTAAAATTAAAAAAAAATACTAGTGCTTGCGTAGCTTTGCAATAGAGACTGTATGTAGTTGTATTGTACAGCGGAGTCGAACACTCGTTTATTGTTCGTACTACTGCTGATTGTAGACAGCTTTATTAATTAGGTCGTTGTTTCATTGTTATGGTTGGCCTGGGGCCTGACCAGCTTAGCGCAGATAGCGCTATCGTACCTGTATCTTTGATCTGGTAAGCACCTTGCTTATCAGTGACTCCAGAGAGCGCGGCTGGATGGCTCCGGAAGCCCGTTTCCCAAATATGCCTTGTGCCTGTGTTTTTTGCAGCTGGATGGGGCCACTGTAATTGCGGGTCACGTTGACATGGGTTGGGTCCATTGATGCAGTTAGCGTTCGGTTAATACCTACTAGATGCGGTAAGCATCCGTATTTGCAGGATTATTACGGGCACATCATCGGAGGTACACCGAAGGGTATCCGTGAACGATGTCTTCTTTGAAAAGCTACATGGAAACGCAGCGGGGGGGACCTTAAAACCCCTTGTGAGTATTATGTAAGGGACATATTACTGCTAAAAGCTGAATGTTTGTTGTTTTGCTTGCATGACTGATTGTATAATTGGCTGAGTTTGTGTTCGCAGTCGATCGTGCTACATAAAAGGACTCGCCGTTCGCCTTGCTCCCCCAGTATCATGTTTCTGATTTACAACCGCCGGACCGTAGGGGGGTTATGGAATTTCTGGTAAGTCGCCAGTTCTTGTAATTTTATGCCTGAGAACCGATCTGAATCAAGGATAAAGTACATTAGCCCGGGGCACCGAAAATATGTGCCAAAAATATCTGTCTCCAAATACAACAATGGACCTAATGGCGCCAAGAGCTTTATTAAATTTTTTATTTTGCAAATGTACAACTAGTTTCGCAGCTATGCGTGGATGCAGAAAAACGGGGATTATGTGTACAAAAGTTTTGTTTTGCGTTACAAGCTTGGTCACCATTTACAAACACTCTTATATAAATAAATTATTCTGGAAATATGATATGATGCATTGACTAAGACGGTGACAATGCACATTTAGATTATTAGGTAATATCTAATGTTCTAATATTCTACCGCCCTGCGCCTACTTATAATAGAAAATTCATAGAAGTTTACACTTTTTTCAAGATGACTGCGATATCGCATCCTCTATTGTTCAGGACTTTTTATACAATTATCACTAGATTCTAATAAACAATTTCAATACTTTTCGATTTTTTAAAAATTTTTCTTCGTTGTAGAGGAAAACTAATAATAACAGAGTAGTTCTGCTGTTACTGTTGTATTCTAAATTACCTGTTTTGTATAATATAGTACAATTACCCTTAATGTAGGAATTAAAAATTAAGTGATATATAATTGTTTTCAGGTTGGTAATGTTCTTTTTTTTAATAAAAATTAGACTCTTCGATTATTATTTTACAATATTATGAAGATGCTATTTCTACTTATAAAAACATGTGGCAATATCCGAGAGGCCAATAAATAATGTATTCTGAAAGTTATATTTGTCACAATAAATTGTGACCTGGATTTCCATGAAATATTACTTCTTGTTTTAACCAACACCCAAATATTAAATTATTTATCAACCTCTTGAGCAGCCTATAAATTTAAAGTAGATTTACAAAACTCATTCCGTAATCATTTTAATCACTTTAACAGAATTCTGAAATTTCTATGAGTTAAGATTAAGAAATAAACGACATATTTTTCTTATTTTAGACGAGTCAGGATAGATACGTTTTATTTGTATTAAAATCAGATTCTTCTATTAAGATGTATATAAAAACACTAGTAACTTTGGAGTTGATCAAAACGTGAAAATTACGAAAGCTTTGTTTACAAATGTTTTATAAATAAATATAGTGAAAATCACGTGAGTTTAACGATAAAAACGTTAAGTTACGCTGTTTAAATTATTCTTACACAAAGCATTAAAAGACTGGAAGTGGAAGTGTAGCAGCATGAAAGTCGAAATATCTATAGTCTTTTGTTTTCCGACGAATAAGTTCTCATATCACAGAATGAAAATGACATACATGTTCAAAAAGTTAAAGAAGGAATATGGAAAGTTTGGAGACTAACGCGGAAAAGATTGAATTTGGAGTGGTTGGTATTACTAACGGATACAAATATTTGAGGGAAACGTTAACATTAGCTGAACAAGACAAACCAGATAACTGCATTTGTTACTGTGGCATAGATCATTCACCCACAGACAAGGGCGTAGCCAGGGTTCCATTTAGGGGTGGGCAAACATTTATACACACAATTATTAATGTTATTACTATTTTATTTTATTTTGTACAAATGGAAAAAATATTACTTAAAGTAACAGTATTTTTCGCGAATCTGATGCAAATCTTCTGAAGATTTCATCTTCTAGCTCCTTCTTTTTTTCTAGCACCATTTTTTTGTGCACACTCAGCATGCACAGTCCAGTAAGACGGTCTTCCGTCATTGCTGATCGCAACCAGGTTTTTACTCTACGTAGTGTACTGAAAGACCTTTCAATGGTGCTTGTTGTACACGGTTGTGCCAATGAAATATGTAAAGCATGTTTTAAATCAGGAAAGAACGTCTCAGCTTCTTTCACCACGTCTATTAGTTCTAACTCTTTTATTTCTTCTTTTCTGAGATTTTTTTCCTTCCAGAGATTGTACCATAATTCCGCTTCACTGTTAACATTACTTAAATTATAAAAATCTAATGAGCTTTGTGTCCTTTTTAAAAAGTTTTCAAATGTCATATTTAACATAGAAGGATGTATTGCTAATAGTGAAAAATCCGGCAAATTATCGTCGGAAAACCGCTGTTCCAAGGAAGTTATTAAAGAATCCAAGTATGGGATTTGCAGCGACGTTTTCCAAAATTCAGCAGGAGTGGCCACTGGAGGATTTGGCCGGTGTTGTTGACGTCCTGCAATTCTTGGTATTTGCAAGTCTACCCCAATGTTTTCAGCAATTGAATTAGAGCTAGATAAAATGTCTTGGATGATGGCGTTTGCCGCTTCTCTATAGATTTTTACCACAGCTACTATTCGTTTTATATGATTTTTGCATTGTAACATGTCAATGCATTTTGATTGTAAAACATTTGCCACAGGTTCTAGCAATGCAGAGTACTTAGCTATAATAACAAGACAGAGAATAAACTGGGACTTAGTTGCAGCAGAATGCAGTTGAAAAGCACCTTTTCTAGTGGCAGCATTACCTTCCACTGAAAGATTTTGTAATCCTTCCACGATTTTGATAAAATTGTCCCAGAATATGGAAATACTTTTGTATTTGTGAGACCAACGTGTCTCACACAAAAGGGGAACGTTTGGAGCAAACTTTCTTCGTAGCGCTGATTCACGGAAAAAACTGATTATATCTTTTACTGTAGAAACGGTATTCCGTATTTCTGGCACACGATTCAAATCATTCACCACCAAATTTAATTTGTGGCTCGCACAGTGAAAATACAGAGCGTTTTTATATTTTTGTCTCAAAATTTTTTGAACGCCACCGTCCATTCCTGCCATAGTTGAACAACCATCGTAGCCTTGTCCAACGCACTTGTCTGCATCTAAGCCTTCGTTTTGTAGAAAACTGTCTATTGTGGTTGCTATAGTTTTTGCGTCCATAGAAGTTAACTCCACAAACCCGACAAACTCTTCGCGAATTGCCATTTTTTCTTCGTCGAAAAATCGAATACAAATTGACAGCTGCTCTTTTCCTGATATATCACTGCTTTCATCAGCCAATACGCTGTAAGCATTAGCCTTTTTTACGTTCTTAATAATATCGTCTTTAATAACCGCTCCACACACAGCAATAACTTCGTTTTGAATTTGTGGAGACATATAAGTTGCATTTTTTTTTGCCTTGTTAGATATGTTGTTTCAAATTTTTGTCACCAGCCTCAATTTTTAGTTGAATTAGATCTTCAATACACCTTGATGTTGATCTTTACCCCTCAATGGCAAGTCATGCGTCCCACAAAGCATTATAGTAGAAATGATTGATGCTACAATTTTTCTATTTTCTTCCAATACTTTTTTGTGTACAGACACCATCTGAACATCAACAGGAACATTCTCCACAAATGCTTTTGCTGCCGCGGTTGCTGATTTATGCCACTGGGTGGCAGCATGTTTTTTGCAGTATTCGTGTACACAGTACAAGCACAGTGCACCTTTCAATCGTTGTGAATATGCAAGCCACGGAGCATATGTCTGTAACCAACTATGTTTAAATTTTCGTTTTAAATCGATGGCGTCTTCAGCAAAATTGTAACTTTCTGGTGGTGTCCAACAACGTTTCAAAATTTCCATTTTTGCGCTGTTGTAATGGAAAAAGATTGTCCAACCCATTTTCCCAAATCGTTACCAGCATGGTCTCTATTCCCGAGCTCAGCTTTATCACATGATAATGCTGATGAATGTCCCGCTTGAGGCGCATCCTGCTCATCAAAAGTAAAGGTAGTCTTGGTAGGTGGTGGTGCAATGTTTTTGTTTTTTTCTAACTCTCTTTCACTTTTAGCGCTATCATTTTTTGACCTTTTCCTTTTTTGGGTCACTAAAACAAATTACCAACTACTACAACTGACATTTCTAATAATACACATTTTTGAAATTAAATAACGTAATCTTATAACTTTAATTTAATTACTTAATATACACAAAAATTAAATACTAAAAAACAACACCAAAAATCTACCTGTAAAACATTTCCTGATGTCCATTTTTAATTTTAGAATAGGTGCACCCAGTGTAAAATAAATTAAAATTTACAATTGATTTTAGTTAAATATTGACTACTAATAAACACAATCACTTTATTCACTCTTGTTTCCGTTCGTTTTGCACTGTGTTTCCAAACTAACTGGAGCATTGTTTTAATATTAGCATTAAAGCGTGCTGTGCAGATAAACAAACTTCTGCAAATTCTCGGAACGGAACACTACCTGCACACTCAAATATATATTGAAAGTGTGGCAAATGCGTTCATTCCGCATTTGGTGCGCATTTTCGTTTACATCTAGATTATTCCAAAAACGCCTAATCGTGGGCAAATGCGAGTAAACCACCTACTACGGACACTTTTGAGCGTTTGCGGCATTCATATCGTATTGTTCACACGAACTTTATAAAACAACTTCTTTTTGCTTTTAATAAATTTTTAGGGGTGGGCAAGCGCCTGGCTACGCCCACAGAACTAAAAAGCAATTCATTGGAGGTTGGTAGTTTTCAATCTCCGTGAAAAAGCTAAGTTTTCTTGTTCCTTTTTAATTGTTATTCTTTGACAACAAGAGCAGATTGTCCCTCGAAACGTTCGTTATTTAATACGTTATTTAATAATTTTAATTTGCAGAGTGGCGAAATACCCAAAAAAGAATATGAATTATAGATTCACGCCACAAAGAACTTCCAGAGATTATCTTAAAAAGCATCTATTTAAAACAGTGATTCAAAGTACTACATGATATGGAGCAGAGATGTATACGATCTACCAAAATTTGTTAAAGAAGATAACAGTGATCGAAAATATGCGAAAATGCTGCTATTAATACACGCTTAGACGGTGCGGCAATTGAAAGAGTAAAATAAATTGTGCAAGTTGAGACATCGCTTTTAGAAGAAAATGAAAGTAAAACAACTTAAACGATATGCTTGTTACAAGATGAAACGGCACTCAAAACACAAAACCGTCCCACAGGTGAACGTTAGGTAACAATAAACCCCTCAAAGGGGTGCCCATGACAATATTGCTTTCGGGTTGCGTATGTAGGAAGAAATAGAATAGCCGACTGTACGTGAAAAGAGTAGTTCAACTAAACTGCACTATGGGTACGACAGTATATTTCATAACTTGTAATATTCTTGGAGGAACCTTGTATATATCCGGCTTTGCCATAATCAAGACGTAACTTAACTTCGGTCCCCTACTTTTCGTGATTAACCATCTCAAGCCCGATACACTGCAACCCAATCAAGCAAGAAACCCGAGCTGAATTTTTAATGGCCGGGCTACCTATGCAGCAGCTCGGGAATCGTGAACCTCAAGCTTGTTTGCTAGTAAACCCCGACTAAGGATACAAAAAATTGTAGCTCTCCGGCTTCATTATTTCCCTCTTGTTCGGGGCATAAAACACGAAGATAATCCCCAGCCTTAGCGCTGCTCCGCCGCAAAATAAAGCACGCTCACAATTTTCCGTAAACGAATGAATAGGACCGGACCTTGTCCAAAATTATCGCGAATTAAATAGGTCCACCAGAGGTGCGCTAGAAATACAAAATAATATAACATGGTCAGATATGAATAATGCAGCAAAATATATTTCTGCAACAGATCGGGAACTAGCGCAAGTACGGTTTTCGTCGATAGCTGTACATTTCTGTTCTTTCAAGACGTTGTATCTGCTGGGTCTAAAATATGCCTGCTTTTTTCTAGAGTAAAACCTTGAACTATGTGCAAAATAGTACTTTTATACTACTCTATAGTTAAAGCAAATAAAGCAAAATTTTGAAGGTGTTTACCCTGTACATATTTGACCGAAAGTATATTCACTTTCGAGCCAGGTAGACATCTCATCCGTATGCAAAATATCGTCTTATTTAAATGAAAAGTTTTTGAGTTATACCGCCAACAGACAGAACGGCAGACAGACAAACAGACGGAATTGATTTTATTCATCTAGGGACCCAGAAACGTGAAGATCTGAAGAAATATCGGAAGGTAACTTTTTTACGATTACAATATTTTTTTCGTGTTTAGACGTAGGGGAAGGAGAAGTTCAAGAAAAGTTGGGACATAGAACTAATAAACGCTATGCAGAGGAGACAGAGAGAAAAATAGGATTTTATGAAGAAAGTCTGTAAAAGGCTTTACCCATAACTTCCCTCGTCAACATTGTGACACTAAATAATTTTAAAAATCAAATTAAGTTAGGAGTAAAAATATCTTCACGTTTCTAATAAATTAAATACATTTTCAAATTAAAAAAACGCATCCCGCTGGGATTTGAACTCGCTGCATCTGCAGAATGCCCCTACATAGAGATCATATCTGCATCGATAAAGCCAACTACGCTACCAAGCCTCTTTGAAATAAGTCCGGCGCGCGCTTCTCTTGAACAGCACGGTGTTATTGTTAAACTGTTTTTACTCTTTTGTGACATTATCATCTACCGGTTGAGTTTTATTTTCGACAAATGTAAAGCCTGACTTATCTGAAAGTTATTACTTCCTTTTATTTCAAAGTTAACCCGAAAATAAACATTATATTTTTTAAGGCGCTCACCCTGTATATATTTGTATGAAATTGTATCGGTTTCATACCAGGTAGATATATAACGTGTATGCAAAATATCGTCTTCGTCCGACAAATAGTTTTTGAGCTATACTGCCAACAGAAAGAGAGACAGACAGACGGAATTAAGAAATCCTCTTTTTCGTCATCTAGGGACCTTGAAACATGAAGATATGAAGAAATCTCGGAAGGTGATTTTTTTGTGATTACAATACTTCCGTCGTCTTTCAGACGAGGGAAGTAAAAAAGCATGGATATTGGAATGCGAGAGACGACTATTACATAAAAATCTCTCATATACAGGATGTCTATTTAATGCGCCGCTCTTTGATTACCCTTGTAACGTTTGCCTGCAGATCAAATTTGTATTTCCGAATATTAAGATAATATTTAAATTTGATCCTTGTCCGACCTCACGTTATCGTAATTTCCGTAATGTCAATGCACGAGGCGATAAGCAGAGCGCAGTGACCGACGTCACGTAAGTACAAAAGTGCGTCGCGCGCTGTTTCTCCCCACTTTTAGAAGCGCTCGAAGTCGCATAAAACGAACGGCGGCGCCGATTCCGAGGCAGAGAGACACAGAGATCCGAACCTACTTCCCCAGCTCTACTTCTATCCCAGTTCCAGATCCCAGCTCCACCTGCCCGTATCCCTGTTCCTGCCGAAGAGATTTCCCCGGAAACACTTGTTTTCCTGAAAACCCGATCCCGACCAGTCACCGTTAATAATTATCCCGAACTTCAGCTGATCTGGTGGCTAAATATTGCGTCCTCTTCGCTGAAGTCATTAATAATTATCCCGAACTTCAGCTGATCTGGTGGCTAAATATTGCGTCCTCTTCGCTGAAGTAATTAATAATTATCCCGAACTTCAGCTGATCTGGTGGCTAAATATTGCGTCCTCTTCGCTGAAATCATTAATAATTATCCCGAACTTTAGCTGATCTGGTGGCTAAATATTGCGTCCTCTTCGCTGAAGTCATTACTAATTAACCCCGAACTTTTGTTATTTCCCCGAGCCCGGTAGAGTGGAACAACTCCACGAGATGCTCTACTCGACCATTCAGACTTTTTAACCAGTCCTAAGAGGAAGACATCGCCTTCCTCAGACGATAATTGTCATTAGGCCCGAGCCCCTTGCTTGATAACACTGTAATTCAATTCCCCCGGCTCACTGAACAAATTCGAGCCAGTAATCTTGGCAGATACACGAAGTGTCACTATTTACTCGGAATATAAAACTAGGTACCTACCTCCAGGCCTTCTACGGTGTTGTAAGCAACCGCACCACCTGGGGAACCGTCTTTAGAGAGGCGAAGTCCGGGAAAGGCATCTGGCCCAGTAAGAACTTGTAATTCCCGGGGTCCGACTCGGAACTACGTGGAAACA
Organism: Agriotes lineatus; assembly: GCA_940337035.1. Lineage (NCBI taxonomy): Eukaryota > Metazoa > Arthropoda > Insecta > Coleoptera > Elateridae > Agriotes > Agriotes lineatus. The sequence continues at coordinate 63,386 of CALNHX010003743.1, read as the reverse complement.
CACCCCGAAGTCCAGGTGGTAGTCATAACCACCCGAGTAGGTAAGAAAATGTATTATTCGTACTAATTTGGGCTTCTGTCTTCCCAGCAAAACATAAACACAACGAGGTATCTGACCGCGGCCATTGGTGAAGGCGGGTTTACACGAAGCGGGTCCCGAACGAACAAAACAACTTCCGGACGAATCCTGGTCTTGACGCCCCTGGAAGTTAGGCCGGCCAACATTGCAGCGACGTAAAACTGGTTGCTGACAAAGCCAGGGACACAACGCCCATTCGCGAGAATATTGTTTATTTCTCAATAATATACAACTCAGTTATTTGTTATAAATACGTTTAAATTAAATAAACATCTTAAAAGCCCGTTGTTGATATTTATGCTACGCTGTGATACATATCTGAAAGAACCAAATAATTCTCCGACTTATTTTGAGTTATCCGAGGTGTAAGATTGTAAATAAGCCCTATGAGAGGGCTAGCATTACAAATTGGCGTGTCCGAGCAGGAACCTAGTCAGATATGTACATAGTTTAGCAAATATCATCAGCTCCCGTGTCTAGATGACCAGATGGCGCCCGAGCCCAGTAAACTCTGAAAATACCGAACCAGTAAATTTTGTTGTAATTTAAATAATGCACAAAACCTGTTACAGCCTAGCCGTCCAGGGGAATCTACCAGAGCCCAGAAACCGAGATGTCCCAGTCTAGAATTCCCAGATACCCGTCCAGCTCCTGTCCTTTCCAGATAAAATCCTGTCTAGATCCTGTCTAGTCCAGAAAATCCTTCTCCGACCCTCAAGGACCAGCGGCTTCACTGCTGGTACGGGATTTTGCGTCCCCGAGGTGCCTTAGCTAATTGCCGTCACTACCACGGACCGCCCGCGTAGTACCGTCTTCTGCGACCCTCAGGGATCAGTCTCATCAGCTGATTCGGGCCTAGCAACCCCGAGGCACCCGAGCGAATGCCAGATGAAGAAATCCGTAGTCCGCAGTCCGCCTGAGAGACAATCCTGATGTCTCGTCCGTGGAAATTTCGCAGGTATCCGTATGCAAGCACTTGGTGCACCTGTAAATTGATGCATGTTAGTTTAGAATGCGCTCCAGAGAATGTAAGTATGCATGGTTTCCGAATGTGAGGTTGAATGCTACCCTAGTAATTGCGAATGAATTCCCCTGTTATTCTTCTTTTGAAGCGTGCTCCCTTGTCCCCGTAAACCCGGATTTTGGCAGGAGATAGTAGACTGTTAGTCGAAGCTTGAAGGAGAGAATGTGTTTCCCGTACCAGAATCCTGAGTCCTGTATACCGTTGTCCCGAAGACTATATGCTGATTTCCGCAGCAGCCGTAATTTTCCCGATGAAATAGTTTTGTGTGAATGCCTGTCGATACCGCGACGGCGTTAGAAAGGCTATCCGGCAGCCTGGATGTTTTCTTGTATAAATGCTCGCCGATACCGCGACGTCGTTTGAAACTCTTCGCTTGAGGTCATTTGCAAGCTGAGACCGCAGTTTTGCAACCGCCTGATGAGTTTGTGTGTGCACTCCTTGAACGCAGCATTTCGCCCCAGTGCCTATAAGAAGCGCGCGTTCACTCCGTCGAGTGCAAATTTTTATGCGATAGAATGCACCCCTATGCATCCATTATGAATGTGAATGCTACCCTGAAGGACCGGTAGATCGAAACTGCGATTACTGCCCTGTCCTGTATATTGCATGTGTATCTCATATGTAATTTTTCTCCGCAGAAATATCCGGACTGAATATAGGTTGAAACCGCAACCTCACTATTCAACTAGCAAGTTTTGAGTTAATATTTTACTCGTCCTGTATAGATTGTACTCATCCTGTATATAATTTTCAAAGAAACACCCGGTAAAATTTTACACGTCCTGTATATAGCTTCCGAAAAGCACCCGTTAAAATTTTACGCATCCTGTATATAGATATCCTGATTGAATATAGGTTGAAACCGCAACCTCATCCCTATTCAACTAGCAAGTTTAGAGTTAAAATGTTACTCGCCCTGTATATAGTTTCTAAAGAAACATCCGTTAAAATTTTACTCGACCTGTATATAATTTCACTTATACTGTGTATAGTTCCCGATGAAATGCCCGTTAAAATTCTAGTACCCGCGCGTTTCCTAGCATGAATGTTTTATGTGTCCCGTCCGAATAATCACTAGATCTCCAGACGATTCCCTGTATTGTTTTGAGAGCCTCGTTGAAGAAGTTACCCACCAAGCTTCGGTCTCCTTCGAGGACACCGGCATATGTAACGTTTGCCTGCAGATCAAATTTGTATTTCCGAATATTAAGATAATATTTAAATTTGATCCTTGTCCGACCTCACGTTATCGTAATTTCCGTAATGTCAATGCACGAGGCGATAAGCAGAGCGCAGTGACCGACGTCACGTAAGTACAAAAGTGCGTCGCGCGCTGTTTCTCCCCACTTTTAGAAGCGCTCGAAGTCGCATAAAACGAACGGCGGCGCCGATTCCGAGGCAGAGAGACACAGAAATCCGAACCTACTTCCCCAGCTCTACTTCTATCCCAGTTCCAGATCCCAGTTCCACCTGCCCGTATCCCTGTTCCTGCCGAAGAGATTTCCCCGGAAACACTTGTTTTCCTGAAAACCCGATCCCGACCAGTCACCGTTAATAATTATCCCGAACTTCAGCTGATCTGGTGGCTAAATATTGCGTCCTCTTCGCTGAAGTCATTAATAATTATCCCGAACTTCAGCTGATCTGGTGGCTAAATATTGCGTCCTCTTCGCTGAAGTAATTAATAATTATCCCGAACTTCAGCTAATCTGGTGGCTAAATATTGCGTCCTCTTCGCTGAAATCATTAATAATTATCCCGAACTTCAGCTGATCTGGTGGCTAAATATTGCGTCCTCTTCGCTGAAGTCATTACTAATTAACCCCGAACTTTTGTTATTTCCCCGAGCCCGGTAGAGTGGAACAACTCCACGAGATGCTCTACTCGACCATTCAGACTTTTTAACCAGTCCTAAGAGGAAGACATCGCCTTCCTCAGACGATAATTGTCATTAGGCCCGAGCCCCTTGCTGGATAACACTGTAATTCAATTCCCCCGGCTCACTGAACAAATTCGAGCCAGTAATCTTGGCAGATACACGAAGTGTCACTATTTACTCGGAATATAAAACTAGGTACCTACCTCCAGGCCTTCTAGGGTGTTGTAAGCAACCGCATCACCTGGGTAACCGTCTTCAGAGAGGCGAAGTCCGGGAAAGGCATCTGGCCCAGTAAGAACTTGTAATTCCCGGGGTCCGACTCGGAACTACGTGGAAACACACCCCGAAGTCCAGGTGGTAGTCATAACCACCCGAGTAGGTAAGAAAATGTATTATTCGTACTAATTTGGGCTTCTGTCTTCCCAGCAAAACATAAACACAACGAGGTATCTGACCGCGGCCATTGGTGAAGGCGGGTTTACACGAAGCGGGTCCCGAACGAACAAAACAACTTCCGGACGAATCCTGGTCTTGACGCCCCTGGAAGTTAGGCCGGCCGACATTGCAGCGACGTAAAACTGGTTGCTGACAAAGCCAGGGACACAACGCCCATTCGCGAGAATATTGTTTATTTCTCAATAATATACAACTCAGTTATTTGTTATAAATACGTTTAAATTAAATAAACATCTTAAAAGCCCGTTGTTGATATTTATGCTACGCTGCGATACATATCTGAAAGAACCAAATAATTCTCCGACTTATTTTGAGTTATCCGAGGTGTAAGATTGTAAATAAGCCCTATGAGAGGGCTAGCATTACACCCTTTTACTTTTTCCGATTAAAATATTGATTGAGGCCATTCTAATGGCGTTAAAGGAGTCATATTTTAAAATTATGTTGGCATATGCAAGGTGTCCCAAAATGGTTGGCTTAAAAAAGTATAAATTTTTACAAAACACTCTGTATATTTTACGGCTATTTACGCCCCTGTAGGTTCTACGTTCAACTCTAACTTTTCTTTTAAATTGCCTTCAGCGTTTCCAACAAACGTTTTTAGTATTTTTTGTCAATTTTGAGCTTTTATTTAAAACGTCTCATTTTCTCCACTTTTGAATAGTTCTTCCGTGAAAATTGAGGTGGTAGTTATTAAGGATCAAAAATACTAAAGTGTCATAAAAACGGGATATTTTAATACAGGGTTTTCAAAATACCGGTTAAAATTTCAATATCTTCAATTTACATTTTCCGAATTTTTTTAAATAGAACACCCTATCTTTTATTACAGGAATATACAGAGTTTTAAATTTCCTATATTTTGACCTAACATGTTATACGTTATCCTAAAGAGTGTTTGAGAAATTAAACTTTTAATAGAAAATCACGATGAATGTGTACTATTGGCGCATGGTTTATAATAGTGTTGGTAAAAACAGATTTTACGGTTAAACAGTTAACCACGGTTTGTTTACTAAATAGAACACCAGTTGACCGATTATCCTAAAACCGGATTTAAACCGGTTCACGAACTTGTTTGGAAACCGGTTGACGAAGTGGTTTGAAAACCTGTTTATAAGTAGGTTTAATCCCGATTTATAGGTCGGTTTAAAAATAAATTTATGAATTGATTTAAAATTCTGCTCTGACTAATAAAAATGCGGTTGTATAGCTTCCACATTTTATACGTATAACCAATTGACGTTTGCTAGAGCGGTTTATAAATCAATTTTAAACTGGTTTAAAACAGGTTTTCAAAATTGATCGTAAACAGATTTTAAAAAGCGGTTTTTAAACAGGTTTAGAAAATGGTTTATGAATCAGTCATATTCGAGGTTATATTGAGGTTTTCGATTAATTCGTTTTACAGGTTTTCGATTTATGAAAATACCGTGGTTAACCAAGAGTCGGTTATTTTACAAGCACTATTATAAACCATATTCCAAATAATACAGATTTATTGTAATTTTTCACTAAAAGCTTAATTCCACAATACTTATTGGAATAAAGTAAAACATATTGGGGTCAAAACAAAAGAATTTCAAGGCTCCGTTTATTCTTGTAATAAATAAAGCATTCAATTTAAAAAGTTTAGCAAATAAATATTGAAGGTATTGAAATTTGAACCGGTATTTTGAGCACCCTGTATTAAAAAATACCGTTTTTATAAAACGTTAGTATTTTTATATTCTAGGTGACGACCCCTATAATTTTTAGGGTGATGATTCAAATAAAAACCTCATATTGACAAAAAAATACTAGATATATTTATAAGTTGGAAATGCACAAGGCAATTTAAAAGAAAAGTTAGAATTGAACGTAGAACTTATAGGGGCTTAAATATCCATAAAAGGATACAGGGTGTTATATTAAAAAAATTAATACATTTTTAGCCAAACTTTTTTGGGACACCCTGTATGTGTAAAATATGTTTCAACCCCATTAGGAGAACCTCAATCACAATTTTTATCGGAAAATAAATGAAAGCTCAATCGAAGACCGGCGCACTAAATGGACACACTGTATAATACACACATGTGTTAATTTTGAATTCTATCGTCTTAAAAAAATATCGCCCATTAAACTGTCGAGGCTTCGAACGACAGCCTATCTTTTTCAACATGACTCAGAGCAGGTGACCTCTAATATTTTTTACAGTGTAGTAACTTTAACCTTAAAAAGGTTGTGTAAAATATACCTTCAAAATGCAAAAAAAAACGAACAAAAGAAACTAAACAATTTATTCATTGTTCCTGTCGTAGGTTTTATGACATTTTTTTAAATAATCAGAAATTGTAGTCCTGTCTTTCCTTGCTAACTTCATTTGTAACCAACATCGAAACCTGATTTTTAACTAAATTTCTATCTACACTTTTACAAGAATGTATGGTCATGGCCTGCTCCGAGTCATGTTGAAAAAAGATGGACTATAATAGTATTGCGGTTAGAAATTTAATTATAAATACAGTATATCTTATCATAAATATTACTTCTAATATATTTTTTAACGGATATTGATAAAACTTCAATCAAAACGATTCCTTATTTCAATATGAATATAAAAAACCAATTTTAAATATCTAATACATAACTAGACACCTTTCTCGCGAGAAAATACTACCAGTAAAATTACCGTAGAAAATTCACTATTAAACATATTGAAAGAGTCGTTATAAAGATTATCATTTTAAAAATGATGTGCAAATGTTAAATGCGTTACCTATTGCAACTTTTAGCACTTGTATCATAAATAGTATAAACACTACAGAAATTATAACTACATTTATAAATTCTAATTAAATTATATATTAATATTACAGGTTAATAATTCCAAGCAATATTGGCTGAATGCTTCCTACATTATTGACGAAGGTTTATTTACTTACGTTTTTGAGTTTCTTAATGACCTACGTTCACTTCGTGACTGTATCTGCCGATGAATTTAATCGATGACCCAATGAATGAAAGCTGGTTGTGAAATCTCATAAAGGAATTTCGGGAACAGAATCGTGTTTATTTGCAGTTGCAGCCCTTTAACCTTAATTTTTAGTTTTTGTCTCGGCTGGTTGCTGTTACAAATGTCTCCGACAATTTGTGTTAAATGTATAATACTAGTTTTTATGAGATGTATCGGACTTTTTCCGCTGTCTCGGGTGTTTACCACACGACGTTTCGGTAGTTTTTGGTCTACTCCCGTCTTCAGGTGAATGAACTCCTGGTTAGTCCTGAGAAGGACTGATTTTTGTACGTCTTTTTCACGTACACTCGTGCCTACCCCGGGGTTTGAACCCGGGACCACTGATTGCTTGTGATTACGAATCTGACACTCTTACCACTAGGCCACCAGCGCGGCCATATACTTTAGTTATAAACTTATATATATGTTACCGCTATATGCGCAGTAGCTTATGCGCAGTAGACTATTTTTGCAATTCTCTGCGCAGTAGTGGCATCCAAATGGGCTTTAGTTCTGCTCTAGCCTGGCTAAAGGTATGATTCCGATGGTGACCGCAGACTTCAAACGGCAGACTGCAAACTGCAGGCTGCAGCGGCAGACCGCCGGCGACAGTACTGGTTTGACTATTTTATATGAAATGCATTCTGAACATAGCGTCACTGTAGCTTGCGGTCGCACCTCGCCGCCACTGCAGACCGCACTACCAATCAAGAACCAGTTCTGACGCTGACCGCAGAGCGACAATACGTGTTTTTAATCGTTTAAAAAATGAAAATGAGTTTTTCAGAAGCAGAAGATGGCAAATTAATAAACATTATAGCAAAACATCCAGTTATTTATGACGCAGGACACGCTAGTTATAGGAATAATCTAGTAAAAGAAAATGTTTGGAAAAGCATAGAATTTTATTCATAAATAATTTTGTCTAATGATACAAACTGATGTATAGGTGCTAGTGTTGACATTTATATCATTTCATATTAGTACCTACATTTTGTGGATATAATTATTCAATTCGTCACACTCCGCAGTCAATGGCTGCGTCTTGCCATGAAACTGCAAGACCAACTTGTCGCCGTGAGCAACATTGATCAGACCACAGACTGCAACGGCACTGCGGTCTGCGGCTGCAGCCTGTAGTTGCAGTCGGTTGCTGCGGTCACCATCGGAATCATACCTTAATTGGTTCTTCTGCCAGCGCTATGTATGTAGCTTCTTTTAGCTTCCTACGGAACCTGTTTTCCTCTTTAGCTACAATTGATGCGTTATCCCATTGTATGTGGTGGTCTTCGTTCCAGACGTGTTCTGCGATCTTGGATTTGCTGGTTTCGCCCTTTCTAATATCTTCGCGGTGTTCCGATAATCTCACTCGTAGGGGTCGTTGTGTTTCCCCTATGTATTGTCTTTCACACTCGCACGGTATTTCCATTCAGATATATAAAAAGACAAATATAAATTTATATTTTGCTTCAATATGATATCGGCAAATAGCATTGGGAATTTAAGCAGTCCAATGTTATCTGATTAGCGGCATTTGTCGTGATGCTGTAGGTGCTGTGTTTTTGCATTAGAATAGAAAAAGGCCAAAATTGGTTTTATGATGACAAGTGCTTCGGTGTATTACAATAAGTCAAACATTGCAATATAACGGGTGTTCATAAACAGTCGCCATCCCAGTAGGTTTTGACTTCAGAAACGTATGTCTATTAAAATTGAGAATAAATGCGCTATGACAGTACTCAATGACGTTTTATTGTGTTGCACGGATTAATCAAAGACATAACATTTTGTTTTTCAAAGTAACTGGGATGACGACTGTGTATGAACACCCGTTATTAAGCTGTTTGTTGCCTTGTACATTTCTCCAACATCAGCTATTGAATTTGAAGTAGACACAAAGAGAAATTTGTGCAATTTTTAGAATGCAGTGGGAGGTGCTGTAAGGGAATTTCCCAAATAGGTAATTTTTTCTGTATTTACTAACAGATAATCGTTGGGATTTGGGGCAAACTCAATAATATATCAGGCTGAACTTAATAACTTTTTAATTTTCTAAAAAATGTTAATAAACAAATGGGTCAGTCTCTTTTCGAATGTGTACCTTTGTTTACATTTCGATGAACTTGAAACTTTCTGCTAACTTTGATCCGTAAAAATATAAACTGATTATTATTGATCAGAATTCCGTGTAAGAAAATAAAATATTACGATTTCTTGTTTTAAACAATAACTGAGAGGGAAAGTTATAAAATATTACCCTAAAAGGTGTTTGTGCTGTAAAATGTTAATTTCTAGCGGCTTAAGCATGTTTTATAAAATCAGATTTTTTTAAATAGAATGTCTGCTGTTGCATACATTCGTGATTACTTTCGTATAGTTCTTGTAATGAAAATTTAGTATGCAGTGATTAAAGTATTATGACATCATAACTAGCCAGTGCTGTCAATTAATTTCAGTACTATGTCAATGTCAACATGAAATATTATTGAAGAACTCTCTTTTGGACCATTAAACGTGTATCTGTTGGATCCCATTTTCGTCAAGAGTTATCATTTTTATCAATTTATCAGTTAAAGCAAAAATAACCATTATATATTTTTTTTTGAGGTACTGATCCTGTATATTGCAATGGAGTGCATATAAGAAGATAAAGTTAATTTATTAATGCACAACAATTTGGTATTATATTAAAGAAATAGATTAAAATATTTCACTATTAAGTTTACAAGATGAATTTGGGTAGACAAAAATTATATTAGAATTATTAACATGTATTTGGTAAAATAACGGAATAATTTGAATTTAGTTGAACGATGAAATATAAGAAACGGAAGGTTTAAAGAAGATTTAAAAGTTACCTAAAATATAATGAAAGATTAATGGCAAATACTTACTTGAGAAATGTTATTCAATATAACGAGTGTTACTATATGTGATAATAAAATATAGAGTGTTGGACTGTAAAAAGTATGCAAAATCTATCACTAAGGAGATATTAATTTTTATGTACGCGATAGAATTTTTTGAGAAATATAACATGTAATAGTTTTGTAACGCTAAAAGTTTGAGAATACACATTTTTTCTAAGGTGATTTTACGATTTTAATTTATTTTGGTGTGAAAAGGGGTTTACGTGTGGTTGTATTATAGAGAAGAGAATAAAAGAGAATTAAAAAAAAACTTGAAGAATGTAAATAAGACATGGAGAAGACGTGTATGCTAGGAGGAACATAATTTAAAATACTACAGGCTATTGAAATAATGTCTGGAATTTGATTTTAAACTTAGGTTATTGTCGAATAATTACATCTTGTTAATTGGATAGCGTCAATTATATTTACCGGGTATAGGACACGGCAGAATTCTTGGAGTAAGAGCCTTGGGGACTGGGAGGTGGTTTGTCATCTAAAAAAGTTGAACGTGGCTGCACTTTTGTTGGAGTGACATTTAGGGATTGGTACTAGTTGAGGTGACGTCCTGTGGTTTCTGACATATCAGGATTCGTACAATTTGGACTGTCAACATCTTGTTTGGAAGGGATAGTGTCTTCACTGCTGGAAGATTGTGTTGAGGTTCGTGTTGTTGAATCGTGTGCTGATTGAGATTTGGAAGGAGGCATCTACGAAGCTGTTTGCAGTTCTTGGCCATAAGGTGAGCTTGTACTGGGGTTACTGGTATACATTTGGATCTCCTAAAAGGTGGATTTGAGTTTTTTGGATGAACTGTAGTCACAGGTATTTATTGAGCAAAGATCTAGATATTGCTTGAACCGACTTGTTTTGGGAGTACATGTTCTACTGAGCTAGTAAGATTTAATAATTAGATATTAACGATCGATAAATTAATAATGGGCATAAGAAGTACTTGAATTCATCTGAGTTGAGAATCATTTTTAAACAAAAAAATAATTCATACAGTTAAACGTTACATATAAAAAACATCACATAGTTGTCGTAATATAAAATAATTACATATCCTAATCTTATTCTAGTGTAGTCAACAAGTGTATAATAAAAATACGTATCGTAAAGCTTTAATAACTTCATTAAGGAAGGAGGTGTGACTATTGCAATATACAAGATTTAAAACATGCCGTTTTTCGTCTAGGATAAACCCTGAGCTATAGGCAAAGTATTACCTTTATTTAACTAATAGTTCTTGATTTAAAAATACAGACAAATTTTTATTTCTTCAAGGTGCCCACCCCGTGTATATTTTGCCGACATGTTTTCAGTGATGCGCCAAGAAGGCATATAATCTACATGTAAAATATCGTTTTCCTTCAACGAATAGTTTTTAAATTATACCAAAAACGGACAAACAGACGGAACTGAGGAAATCTGAGGGATCTGAAGAAATATAGGAAGATGATTTTGTTGTGATTATAATACTTCCTTACACTTTCTAGGGAAGTAATGCATATTTTTCCACGATCGGGAGTAGAAGTCGGTTTCTATAGCATCAAAATTGTGACAGAAGTAAAACATTTACTCCCTAGACACTAAATAAGACAAAAATTTCCCTATGGAGTTTTCATTATGACTAACAGAAAAATTATGTCAAATTCGAGGTTATCAGGTTAGATTTTGCGTCAGTTTTGACACAAACTGACGCAAAACTTAACCTGCTAACCTCGAATTTGACATAATTGTGAGCTCTTGTCATAATGACTTACAGTACCAACTTTAAAATTTCCCATAGGCTACTAATTTTAAAATAATTGTAACTAAAAAGTCAATAAACGACGTTTAAAAAACGGGTTTTCGTTTTAAATCTTCCTACAACGTGAAAAAATAGTATATGGAACTCGGAGAGAATGCTATTTTGCTTCAGTGCAATTTCTGACTCTCGGGCTTCGACCTCGAGTCAGAAATTGTACCTCAGCAAAATAACGTATTTCTCTCCCTCATTTGATAATCTACTATTCTTTCCAATACCTATTTGTAAAGCTGTATTTTATCTATGAAAATCTCCATGGTAAAGTAACATTTTAATAATGAGGATGGATAAAATGTTGCTTTATCTACAACTATAAAATAATATGTGCATTATCTACCCAACCCTAAATACATAAAGCGGCTCATATGCCATTAGTATAATATAAAATTTCATATTCCACGGGATTTTTTCAATTAGTAGGCTACCTACATTGTCAATAAATGACATTAACGTAAAGTTAGTAAATGTATGATTTGTTTTATTGAAACGTATAAGTTTGTTCAACTATTGTTACGGCTCAATTGCGCATCTATGTAATTCCGATGTCAGTAGTTCTTATTTCATATTGTTAAGTCTCATTTACGCATCTATTCGATTTCAATATCTATGGTGCCACGAAGCCGGTTTGAGCGTCTACAAAGTGTTTTGTAAATGTATGGGAGTGCAGTTTCATTTTTGTGTGATGTGTGCCCGAACCGTAAATTAGGACCGTTTCAATCCCACGCCATTGTTTGCGGAATCTAGGCTTGCTGACTTTATTATTCGCAGGTGGCCCAGGACACCTTGGGGTAAGTGAATGATGCCTTCTTTGGGTTTGGGCTGTATTTAAATTCACCCGTGTCCTATCGTAGACTATTTTCTCCTTATAGCAGTCAGTGAGGAGCCGTATGGCAGAGTTTGCAAAGGTGTTAGCTTTCATTGCATTTGGTTGCGGAAGTCATCCAGGGTATGATCTTGAATCGTTTATACCTACAAGTCGCGGCGCGCTCCACACCTTTTGCGTGAATTTCATAGAGCGCAAGAACGGACCCGATTCCGGAACCTACCTACAGATTAAAGTTTCCGTTGTATAAAGATATACTGGAGACCAATGCTCTGTCGCTTTGAGCTCCGTTCAGGCATTTTGAAGCTTGGAATTCTGACGTGAACCGTGGAATATACAGTTCGCTCCACGAGAGCTTTGTACCTAGAAGCACACAAAACCCAATCCATGGAGTAGACACCGCTGTGTCATCGCCTTGCAGACAAATGCCTTATTTTAATGTGTGCGGTAATATTGTACTGCTATATTGTGAATTTGTAAGTATTAAAATTTATGCGTTTTTTTATGAGATGCCACTTTACTCTGCTGCCTATAATCACTTGTATTTTCTACCATGTAGTATTCAATTTGTGATTATACTGTGATATCAGCCTTGTTACTGCCACCTGTGCGTAATTATGTGCTACTTGAGTTTACGAATTCTTGTTGAATGTCTGAATACACTTGTCGTTAATTGGTAAAGATTCGTTGGCGACCTTTTGGCTTTAATCATTTGTGTTAGTAATTAAAGAGCTGTACGCCATTTTCCTGATTAGCCGGCCGGCACACCTGTATCCAAGTAGTCATAAAGTTTGCATTGTTTTGAAAGAATTAGTCGATACATCGTTTTGGTGCTAATACTATAAATACTCAAAATTTGGAACAATGAAGAAAGAAGTAGCAACATTTCTAGAAATAGCGAATCTAGAAAGATACACCGAACATTGTTTGCGAAGATCATCTGCCACACTATGTGCTTACAGAGCGGCGACTATAATTTAATTTTTTTTCAATTTATTTCGTACTCATCCAACAGCCGTTAGGCCAATTATAGGCGTCACTGTGTCACGATGTTATTATGACATCCGGGACCAACTATATTCGTGGCAGCCGTACCACGAAGCGCCGAGTGAAGCAGCCGTGAAACTCCCATCCAAGTTCCGACCAGAGAGCGTTGCTTAACTCTACTAATCGTACGAGGACGCTTATTCAAGCTACACCACCCGGGACACATAAAAGTTTTAAAATGGCACGGAGTATGGAAATGGCAGAAGGTTATACTGCTGATTCATAGAGAAATAACATGGACACCGCTAGAAACCTTTTGGGGCAAATCAATCCAAATTCTGATAATAATTTGTGTGCTTTTAATGTTGTTATTGCTAATACTCCTACAAATGTCACATATTGCAACAATAATGCAATAATTGCTTTTTTTAGATAACGTCTGTAAAATGTGACATACTGCTGGATTGATAATGCTAAAGTGTTATTTTATTGCCATGGCATCTAAACATCTAAAATCTTCCGAAATCATGAGCACTGTCGATGTATTAAAAAATGAGCAGGAACTGCATGATTATAAATCAATAATTGTTCACTCTTCTGATTTTGAACCTCAACTATCTTTACACCTACTTTACTTTTTATTTAAATAGTAAATTATAGCAAATTTAATAAATTTCGTTAACTTTTATTACAAACCTTATTTTACTACTACAGAGTAATTAACAGTACATTTTTAATGTTCGAACTTACTTTTTATTCTTTATAATAAGTTAATCTAATGATAACGTTTCACAAATTTTGCCATGTTTATCAGTTTTTGCAAACATACGAAAGTAGCATTTCATCTGTAAATGCCTGTTACAACATGTCAAATTAAGCAAAATATTTCTGGCATAAATATGTGACAGTTTTTAGGTTATGTTACAATCATTTTGACAGTACATGTATTTGAGGATTAATGGCCGATTTTCGGTCCTATTGGGCATACTAGGTATTATCAGACTTTTACTATTACTAACATTTGCATCAATTGAAATAACCTACTTTCTAAAGAACTACTACTACACTACAGTGGCTGGCAAATGTGAAGAATTTTCAAAACAGAAAGGAGAATAGGAATAATAAATAATTTACTTGTCCGGGGTTTTTCCATGTTTGGATAAAAACGTATCAGTACCTCCTGGCATTTAACTTAGCTAATATTTCTATTATAATGCAAAAAATACTAATAATAATTTGGCCACCCGATAGTAAACCTTTCCATTTTTTTAAATCCATCTCGCTAAATCATTTTTTCGCTGCTGTAGACATTCATAAATATGTTAAATCGCCCAAATAACAGTCACATAAAGCCATAAAATGTTGCAACAGCTTTTATTAATTTAGCTATTAATGTTTGCAGCAGCAATGTTGAACTTCGTTGATGGAAGTCAATCGACGAGTACAGGCTGTGGGCGAAGATATGCAAAGGCCGATTGTTAATGAGTGTCTAAGCAGCAAACCTAAAGGCCCTTCGTTGTACTGTTTTTTATGGAACCATAAATAATGGATTTAAATTTTTATGGAAATGTGTTGCGTTGAGTGTTTGCCATTTAATGCCATATATGGAACTTTATGAGTTCATATTACACGACCATTAAAACATGAAATGTGAATATTTTGGTCCGCCTACCTAGGTAGTATGTCAACATATTTCTAATAAATATGTTTAGTTTGCTTCTTTAATATACATATATAGTGAAATACTTAATATGCATTTGTAGTTTTACAAGGTTATTGAATAACTTTCTGTTTTTACTTATTAGAATTGAATTATTTTCGTGCCATCTTAAGCTTTAATGTTATCAGCTCTATTGAATACTCGTCAATTTTTGTTAAAGCAGGTTATTACAACAGAAAATTTTATCTTTTTAAATGTTAATTTATAACATTTTCTACTTTTATAAACGTGTACTTTGTTGAATACTCCTGTAAAGTAGACTTGAACATGAGATTTACATAGAAAAGACTCGACCCTTGTGCTTTATGATCGTATTGAAGTTTCCATATACGATCTGCATCTCTTTGAATTGTAACAAAAAAGTATATCGTAAACTACAAATTTTGCACATTTTCGTGGTACTTCAGTTCTGCTGCTAGTATTTGACAAGGGTGGAAGTATAATTCATAACTACAACGTTTAGAAGAGCGTGTAAATTTAATTACCTTTATTCTCACCAATATCTATTGCCACGACTGCTTTTGGTTGTTTATTTTTCTGTTTACCTTTTACCTTTCTCTTCTTTGATTCTTCTTTTTTCGCTAGCCTCCCTCTATCCTGCCTACAGCTAGCTTCAGTGGGGCATAAGCAGGATCTAGCTCTAAAATCGTAGGGAATTCTATCTAAGTTAGTTGGGCGGGAACGTAGAAAGTATGTATTAATGATGTGTTAGTTTCCAGTGAGTCGAAAACTCTCGTGTAAAAGTTGCTTGGCGACCCAACCTCAAAAAGAGACGCCTAAGGCGTCGTCGAGATGAATTGAAGTCTGGAGGACTGCATAAACTCACCTTACCTCCACCTGCTTGGGGCTTAATTCGCTCATAAATTCAACTGCATACGTTTGTACAGGTACACACCATGGTACAATAATTGAAACGTTATCTTAGACATACAAGAACACAGGTGAAATAATCAGCAGATGGTCGAAACTGTCCAGTTATAAAAAATTATCACTGCAAGAGCCAAAAATGCTGCAACGGTGACGCCATTGGTTACATACTATGGTTTATGGATTCTATAAGATAAGTTGCAATCCAGTCTATGTATTAATAACGTTTATAGCCTCTCCGTATGGGGAGAAGCTTCAAACTTGTGTTCGTGTTCATAAAAAGGTATTACTTTCAATTATAAATACAAACAGGTTATAGCTGCGAGGAACGGTGGGGGAGGGTGTAAATAACGTGCAGCATATAACTGACGAAGGAGTGTTTCTAATGTTTGTAGCACTACAATATCTATTTACTGATAACGGAGTACAGTTTCGATCACGATAATTTATAAAGATGGTACATTCGTACCAAACTAAAATTACTTTTAATATTTATTATCACGCGCAAGCTAATCATATCGAACGCGCCCATAGAGTTTTGAAGACTATGCTCGCTTCTTATGTCAAAGATAATCATCGTACCTGGGATAAGTATCTGGCTAAAGTCGCGTGCGCTATTCATACCGCTGTTCTTGAAGTTAGCGCGATGTCGTCCAATTTTGCAAATTTTGGTAAAGAAATTACGTTAGAAAGAAGTAATTACAGGCAATCTAACGAGAAAATGGATGTTAGTAAAGTGCAGATATCGGATCGCGACCAACTCATTCGTCAAGCCTCCGCATTTAAACAAGTTTATGCAGACATTACGAAACGGCTCCCGAAGCTTACGCCAATGCGAAACAAAAACTTATGCAAACGCCCCGTTACTTATGATGTTGGAGATACGGTGTAGTAAAAAAAATTACGTTCTTTCGAATGCCGCAAAGTATTTTACCGCCAAGTTGGCACCAAAATTTGTTGGCCCCTTGTTAATAAATCGTAAGGTATCGCCTACCACCTACTAGTTATCAGATCAGTCAGATAGCTCTAAGGGAATATGGCATGTCACAGACCTGAAATTAAATCCCCAGCATGACTAATCGTCGTCACAGCATTTCTGCCACCACCACCCCATTTAGTTCGTAGCTTTTGATCCTATCCGTTGTGGAATAAGGCAATTCCCAAATTCCGTGATAAAGTGTGAAACCTCTTCAGGTTAGATTGGAGTGAGTCATACACTTTTACTCCCCCCCCCCCCCCCCCCCCCCCCCCCCCGTGTTAGTAGATACGTAGGTTGATCGGAAATGTGCACAGAGGTAAAACGCTCTTACCCGATTTTAACAAACCGCACAGGAGATTTTTCGTTTCCCAGACATGACTTTTACGTAGTTTAGGTTTAGATACGGCTTAGGTTAGTTTTCTTATTTGGTCATGCTGTGGATATACCCACCGATTCAGGCATTTCGCTCCCCTCCCATAGACTGTCAAGCGTGTACCACATCTTACATCTAAGAAACATGAAATAACAAAAGATTTTGGAATGCATAGATACGAATTTAGTGGTAATCTTCCTTTGCTATTCTTATACTCTTCAGGCATAGGTATTAACGTTTTTCTGACACTACTACGATCCGTTCTCGCTCCCTATAATCAAGAATAAGGGGCAAATTTTCCCACGAGCATTTTCGTCCTAACCGCAAGCGGTGCACGTTCGAATGCTTGTTCCCGACTAACCTCTTCCCGGTTCTGATTTTTTCTAAAGAGAACTCTGGCGCAATTCTCTTCACGTGAGGGGAGTGTTATATTAATTTTCCGGGCTAACACACGCTAGTAGGAGTTGCGACAGCTGCAGGGCGTCATGTTCCCAAACCACCAGCTACGTGTTTTAGCGGCCTATTCTGTGATAACCAAAGCCGCTGTTTCATAAATTAATCAAGAAGACGGACACACATGTGTGTAGCCAAGCCGCCTTCGAATAAGTGCATCGTTTGGTCGGAGCTACTCGGAGCTCATATGACGGTTTTTTCTTTCAGACGAGCGAAGTAAAAAGGGACACTTTACTTTTAATTCAGGAATGAACGATTTTAGAAACGAATTATTTATTCATTTATTCATTTTTAGTTATATTTTGACGTGAACAACTTACAGATTTCAATAAATAAAGACGTTTCATTAGTTACCAGAACTGACCAACGCACTTGTCTAAAATGAAGGCAAATAACATTCTATACAAAATAGACTTGGATTTGAATATTTAATGAAATTTTAAAAAAATCTTATAGACAACTCGTGTTAGCGTGCTTATTTTTCACGCGTTTGGATTATTAAGCCCGGCTGCGCCTCGTTTAATAACCCTCCACACTTGTGAAAAAAGTTGCACTTTTAACAGTTGTGGTTTAAATAACTATTATTATATAAATGGTATTAGAAAACAATTAGATTATTTTGAACAATAAGATATAAATAATTATTTGCAAAGGGTTACTTGGCATTTGAAGTAAAAAGTAAAAAAGTAAACAAATTACAATCTTTTTCTAAGCATCTTCATTGTTCTTTCCTGGTTTTCATAAAATTACAATGATTATCTTGACCAAGGTCATCAAAAATTTTGGAAAGCGATGAAAGTATTGAACGTCCCATAGTAGCGTTAATTCCTAATTTCATATACATAACCGCAATAGCACATGAAAAATCCAATAACCTGCTGTTCGAGGTCTTATCGTCTAAGCTTGTCGTCAAATAAACTTGAACTACCTTTAATCATATGACGTTCTTTATTTGTATGGTAACATAGATGGCAATAACAGATGTTGCACGTTTATCTTTAATTTCTTGTGTATTACTTATAGTACGAGCGGCGGTGACACTAAGTCTAGTGTGATAAAACTTTTCAATGTCATATATATAATTCGTTAGGTCATTGATGGGGAAACACAAAATGGCAGTGCTGCCACGTGTAGACCGAACTGCACTATAAAAAATTATAATTTTTTTTTTAATATCTAGTATAAAACTTCAGGATTCTGATTGTTTCTCAGATCCTATTTTCTAGTATCATCGAACTTCATACAAATTCAAACGATATCTGAAAGATTATCAATTTCTGTGTAAGAAAAACCACTGCTGCCTTTTCCAGAAATTGAAGAAAATGGCGGCAGACGCATTTGAGAGTCGCGATTATCGCAACCGAATTTCGCGTGTTCATTCGGTTTTATCCGCATTAATCCGGCTTTTTCGATTTGTACTAATGAAATACGCGTGACATTGTAAATTGCAATACATTTTCTATTGCATTGATTGTTTAAACAAATGAAATTGTATTTTTTATGTGATATTTTTCGAATTTTCCTTATTTCTCTTTTTTTTCATATTTTCCAAGCCTTCGATTCCAATTGAGAATGAATTAGTTCTATCTAAATTAGATTCTATCAATTATTCCAAGTTCGTTGATTTTTGGGCCGATTTTTTAGGTCTTTTCGCGTTTTTCACAGCACGTACGAATCCGTTTCGCAGTTTTATTGAAACATGCCATTTATTTATCAGGACAGGGATTGTTTGAAGAAATTAGAAGTATTTAACTTGGAACATAAAGATGTTTGAGCTATTTTTAAGCAGAAATTGAGTCTGCGGCGTTGATTTATTTCACCAACTGTAAGAGAATGGAAGCGTGTTTAAATAAGTAATAGTCTTGTTTTGTGAAAACGAATTTAATTTCTTTCTAGATTTATGCATACAAATGTTGGTTTATAAAAAACACAAAGATTATGCAAAGTTCGCAATGAATTATTGTTGAAAAAATTTGACCATTTAGTAAATTTGGTATTATGTTAAAAGTTAAAATTACAGGAGTAGCTAACAATTAAAGCATCGAAGCAACTTATCACTAGTTTTCGTGGCCAGAATCAAAACTTTCTGCGTCAAATTCTTTGTCATCTTCGTCGTTGTTATCTCTTGCCAAAGATAGTATATCGTCAACGAAACAAAGCATTTTTTGAAGAAGTAAAATACGTTGAGATTAGAAAAAAGGACAGCGATGCGACCGTTGCTGACTGCTTCTCAAACGAAAGTGAGCATAAAGCATACCAAATACCGACGAATGGGCTTTGTAGGTCCTTTTGCTACCCTCTAGCCAAGCAGAATGTGCCACTTGTGAATAGCACAGCCGGGGTCCTACAAAGTAAGTTGGTAAAATAAATCAACGCCGCAGACACAATTTCTGCTTAAAAATAGCTCAAAAATCTTTGTTCCCAGTAAAATACTTCTAATTTGTTAAAACAATCCCTGTCGTGACAAATAAATGGCATGAATAAAAAAAAATGCGAAACGGATTCGTACTTGCTGTGAAAAACACGAAAAGGCCTAAAAAAGCGGCCCAAAAATCAATGAGTTTGGAATAATTGATAGAATCAAATTTGTTTAAACAATGATCGCAAGTATTGTTTCAACGAATAGAATTCATTTATTCTCAATTGGAATTAAATGCATGGAAACTATGAAAAAAAAACGTGAAAAATATGGAAAATCGAAAAATATTACATAAAAAATGGAATTTCATTTGTTTAAACAATCAACAACATTGAAAATTTATTGGAAATTACGATGTCAGCGTATTTCATTAGTACAAATCGAAAAAAAAACGGATTAATGCTGATAAAACTGAATGGACACGCGAAATTCGGTTGCGATAAACGCGACTTTCAAATGCTGCTGCCGCCATTTTCTTCACTTTCTGGAAAAGGCAGCAGCGGTTTTTCTTACACAGAAATTGATGATCTTTCAGATAACGTTTGAATTTGTATGAAGTTCGATGATACTAGAAAATAGGATCCGAGGGATCACTTATCTCCCTGCTGCCGCTGATAAGAGTTCGTTCGGGGAGTGGCAGCTCTGTTTTTTCTTAAAGCCTTACCCCTTCCCTGTCTTGAGGAACAATCAGAATCCTGAAGTTTTATGATACTAGATATTGAAAAAAAAAAACACTTTTTTTTAAATAATTTTTTTATAGTGCCGTTCGGTCCACACGTGGCAGCACTGCCATTTTGTGTTTCCCCATCAATGACCTAACGAATTATATGTGTGACATTGAAAAGTTTTATCACACTAGACTTAGTGTCACCGCCGCTCAGACTATTAATTACTTGTTAGATAATTCATTGCACTTAGACAGATTAGCTACTAGAAACAACCGTTCTGGTCGTTTAATTTTTGGATTACCAAATTCATACCGAATTCTGACGGTGAATTACAGTGATACGGTAAACACATCTTGTAAAAGCAACTAGATTATTTTCTGACTCACTTATTTTGGGCCACCTTGTTACAATATTGATAGCAAGTTCTTGAATACTTTCTTCGTCTTTTAGACGAAATCGTGAAAAAGTCACATTCGGAGAATTCTTCATAGCTTTACGTTTCAGGGTGTCTAGATGACGAAAAAGGTGCTTTCCCAATTTCGTTTGTCTATCTATCTGTTGGCGGTTTAGCTCAAAAACAATTTGTTGGAAGAAGACGATATTTTGCATGCGGATTATATGTTTACCTTCAGCTCGAAACCGAATATATACTTTCGGTCAAATATATGTAGGGTGAGCACCTTAAAAAATAATTTGTTGTCAATTTTTGTAGTAATAATTTACACATAGCTCAGGTTTTACCGTTGACGAAAATGGGAGCCAACAGATATAAGGTTAACTTCGCAAACGGAAATCTATAGCGTCTTTATAACGCAGCCAGGATCGAATATAGTGCACACCCGGTCGTAGTGCAGCGATTAAAATCACGAGAGCGTCTGACTCGCGCCTAAGAGATCGAGTTCGGGTCCCACCGCCAGCAGTGTTCTTTTTTAAATTTACACATTGATTTAATGGGCATTACTATAGGTGCTTTATTTTACTTTTTGGGTATTATTAGCAACGTTAAGGTATTTGTATCTATTTTGCACATAATTTTGAGCACGCTTATTTTTCTTTGGTATTTGCAAAATTTGTAGTTTTGAAATTTGCAATTGCGAGGGCAGTTCCGAATAATGCTCTTTACTGATTTTTTTTTTACTAAATATAAATACTTTTATAGATAATATACGTTTCAGTCGAACTCATACAACTAGTACGTTGCGATGTTTCTAGTATTTTATGTGGGTTACGATTTGTTAAAGAAAAAAAGTTAAAGATAATCAACCTTATAATGTTCATTTTATCCTTTCAGTTTGTTTGGATCGCGTGCTACTTTAGTCGTTGCTAAAATTATTATTCGGATAATTATAACCTTTCTATATCTTGTCTTATTGTATTTCAACTTTCAATCAGAGAATCGATTAACGTTTTAACATTAGATGTTCTGTTTTCGAACGTCAAAGTCGGCTATAATAAATGTGTGTGTTATTTAATGTGACCAGAGCGGTAATCGTTCAATGCTTATGATGTGTGCATATTAGAGAGAACATTAATAAAAAATTTATTATAGAAAGTCGTGCTTCTAAGTACAATTCCCGTTTTAACGTCGAAAGTGTTGCTTCTGAAAGGCATCTGACTGCAATGTAATACATTATTTTTCTGCAGCTTTTTTATGTGGTTATAGTATAGTTCGTCAGGTCTCATTGGACGTTTTGCAACATTTAAAAAAATATATTTAGGAAGTATCCACACTTTCTAGTGTACCAAATTTTCAAAAAAATAATAAACTACATATTGGTTGTTACTTTGTACAATTATAAAATAGTATGTTTGACTTTCAAGGCAGATTTAAACTTGAAATTTTGTTAAGAAACTCGAACTTGATAATATTATTTTTTATTTTTCTAGGAATTTACAACAATGACGAATGCTTTTTCATAATTAACAAATGTAATTGCAAGAATTGAATCACATTTGTTTATTTCAAACATCAAGCTGATGAATAGAAACCAAATAGTTAATATTTCATACATCAACGATTCTTGTTCACTAACAATGAAAACGTCAAAAGTGTAATTTATTATTTTAGGAATCACAACAAATGACCTTTATTTTCCGATTCTTAAAGTTCCAGATCATAAATACAGCGGTATTCCCGGGAAACATGTGAAAATTCTTTTCATGTTGTATCATTAATTTAGGTGAACTTTACTACAAGGCAATTCTATTATGCAATCAATTATTTAAGGATATCCGAGATCATTATTTCAACAGCTTCTGTCAGAAGGGAACAGTTTAGTTCATTAAAAGCGCTCAACTAATTAATTTTTCTCAAGAGCATCAAGTAAATTAGAGAAACGGTTATTTTTGTTAGATTATTTCAAAGCAACCTGTTCGTATACGTTTAAAACGTCGACAGTTGCCGTGATGTAAAATTATTAGAAAATCTATTTGTTCGTTTAGCGGCGTTTTCTAAAGTGTTCGGATGGAAGCGCTAGTTTAGTACCAATCTGCAGACTTTTAATACGGAATATTCTGTCTGGCGAACGTGCATAATTAGCAAGTATGTGAAAGGAAATGCAAACTTCCAATAAAACCAATCACAACAATATTGAAGCTGTACATCATCATAATGGAGCTGCCTGCCAATTAGGTCAAGAGTATCCACTCTTTCGAGACAAAAGTTGCAAACCTACAACCTGTAATTTTTGGAGCCAACTTCGCTTTATCTTTCAGAACGCGCCAATCGTGCTAATTAGAAAGGATTATTGGCGAGCGCTTTTGAAAATTACAGGTTTTTGGGCGTTGCTTTTCTAATTAGGCAAGTGGAGTAAATAGTTTCATTTTAAATCGGTATTTTGATCCTATGGTGAGATTATAGAGTTTAAGTTAGTGCGGATTTGTAGCTTTAGACATTAAAATTCTGCACTTATTATATTTTCGAAATTTCTTTATGGCAAAAAATTGTTATATAATTTTTATTTATTTGCTATTTTTGCTGTTACTCTCTAGTAATTTAGCTTTAAATTAAAGACTTAAAGATACATAAATAAGTCGATTAAAAGGTATTGCTTTGGCAAATCGATTAGAATATCAAAACCACCACGCAAATTTGATGATTCAGTGCAGAGCTGAATTAATGTTCGCCATGTACACACTTTTAATTGTAAATATTTGCTTTTATGAAGAGGCAGCTTCTAGGTTCTGCGATTGAGACATCAAATGACTTAAAGGCATTGCTAACCTACTGCGAAGATTTAATAAACCAGTGTAGCAACAAAATAGTCTTAAGAGCGAGGAATTTTAATATGGCCTGCGATTTATCAAATCTCGTACCCCATTTACTTCTAAAGGTAAATGTGTCACATCTGATTAATGGCAGGTCATTATCTCTTTATTGATTCACATTTAATTTAGTTGTGGGGCAGATCTCATACAATATATGGATATTGTAGTTATTAATAAATCTGTTGGGGGTTTATGGAAAGGGCAACTGATATATATATATATATATATATATATATATATATATATATATATATATATATAGTTCAATGAAATTATAATTATGAGTAATTTTCTGAAAATGTAATGTTAAAAAGACGTGTGGCATCCTGACGTCAGGGTAGCAACGAGCTTACAGGGAAGACAGACTGACGGAAAACCAATAAAATACTATATTACGTTGAGTTTCCAGTTAAGAAAACGAACATGAAAGTGGCACATAAATAACAGTTAAAATTTGTGTCTTTTGGTGATGGCCCAATATCTGCCACTCGCAAAATCTACAGAATTTGACACATCGCATCAATTTAAGCTACTACATGTTTTACATTAATGATTATTTTTGTTGCTGAGATTTTAGATACCTTTCATCGGAGTCTCAATATTGAATATGTGAGTAAACCCAGTCATAGTGATCATTCATTTAGAAAAGCATAAATTTTCGTATGCAATCATATTTCATCCTGTTAAAATTATATGTTTTTCATATTTTTCCCATTCCTTGTAGAATTATGACAACAAGCTCTTGCACGTGTTTCAGATAATGTTTAACGTAACGAGATGTTTCCGAAACCTGATTTTTATTATACCAAATTTGTATGGTCTGCTTCTACCCCCTAAGGTGTAGCATCTCATTGTACTACTTGGACACTAACGTAGTGACGACCCCAGGGACCCTAAGTTGCTTGGCAGTAGTGAAAATGCGTAATCTCTGTGTAAGGGGGTTACGGGAGACAATTTTTGATACAAAATTAATGGCGACTTTGATTCGTAGGTTGGATTAATGAAATAATTTTTACTAACCAACTACTAAATACATGTGTACAAGTTGCCGTACAGCTCCAAATTCAATTAAAACTATCACACTTAAAGGAAATAACTTTATTAAATGCCAGCATATGTGTGGTTCTAAGTTATACTTAGTGGAAAAACGTTTACGAATTTTGGTTGGTCGCACCCCCTAAAGTTGTTCTATGCCGAAAACACAAACCTATAAAAAAATTGAGCTCAATCGTATAATATTAACACGTGCCACCGAGCCCCGGGAAGTTTCCAAATTGCAGATTTTAACTTAATTCACTTATTATCAATTAATATCTCGCGAACAGTAAGTCGTATCGAAATTTTAATAATAAAATAAATAAAAGGAAATTTAATTTGCTACAAATTTAGTTACATGGAATTTCTTCGTAAATTTATTGGAATTTTAAAAATACTCGTTAAGTATTAGAAAAAGGTAACAATTCTTGAAAAATTACTTTTTAATATTAATAATTAAAAATATAATAGAATCAAGCAAATATATTTATTTAGAAATTAAATAAAATCAACAATATTAAATAACTACTGAAGTTACATAAATTTATAGAATTATATTTAGGGACTTAAGAATAAAACAAATATTGCAAGTAACATATATGTAAAATAATAAAATACATATCACAACAGCACTTTTTTATTGCTAAAGAAGCTTTACTGAAATCCAGATATTGACGCCGATAATCGCTAACAACTTGTAGCAAGTACTGCTTTTAGAGATTTGTTCCACTTTTTTGTAATTAAGCTATTATATTCGTCGATCAGTTAATACTTATTTCCGCAATATCACTTGTGAAGTGAAGTAAAAAATTAAATAGACTTACTTAAATTTTCCACCTCTTCGTAAGTTCGTTTTCTCCTTGTATCTTCTCTTTCCAGTCGTTTTTCAGAGTTTTTCTCTTGTTGATGTAACCTGATATCAACACCAAACGTACAACCTGGTCGCCCTTTTTACCTTTGAAGAAGCAAAATCTGTCTATATTCTTCTACATCTACTAATTTTTCAACAAATTGTTGTTCCTTCCTTTTTGGAGTCCGTTCTTTCATATCCTAGTTTTTGCAGACTCCTGCATTTAGAGTATAATTATTCCAGTTTTTGTACAGAATTATGTTTTTTCTTAGCTAGAATGCGCGCTTTTTGCCAAAATGCAACTACTTCTTGAACAATTAATTTTTTACTTTCACGTAAATTGAATTTAACTATACGCATATTAAAAAAGATACTTCTAAAACTTGTTTGTTTGAATGCAACTTACTACCAATAATTTGATGTGTATCATTTCCAATTAAAAATATTTTGTCTTTTTCAGGAAGAACCTTTGACGTTGAGGCCATTTTATGCTTTATAATTTTAAAATATGCACGATACCACCTACTTCAAAATATTTAAACACGCAACACAAGTAATACCGTTCACCTTTCGCAACGGTTTCAACTAGACCTAGAGTAGCAGAACCAGGGTTTCAGATTTCAGTAAACCAGTGGCGTCGCTAGCATTCGGATCTCTCTTTCTGGTTGAATGGTCTGAAAAACCAATGACATGCTAGCGACGCCACTGCAATAAATCACCTCTGATGGTATACCCTCCCTCTAAACATGTGGTTTGTACTGACAAAAAAGAAACTGTGCTGTCGAACACAGTTTCTTTTTTGTCAGCCTGTTCGAGCCTGTTTATTAAATAACTGATTCTAAAAATATTTTATTACCTATATATTTAAAACGTGAAGCGTTTCCTTTCGACATCTATTTTAAAATTTCCAATGGGCCGATTTCGATAATTCTTTTTTTAAATGAAAGCCGTGTATATGTACACAAAAGTCCTAAATTGAAAGTAAATTGATAATTTTTAGAGAAATACCATCATATTGTAGCTCTCAAGTGGTTGCAGCCGGCCATGCAGTAGCAGTAAACCAGGTATATTGTCACAGTCAGCCTGCGGCGTTCTGCTGAGTTTTATAATGGACTACTGTCACTACTAAATTTTTATTTGAAATCAACGGTCTGCTGATTCGTGAGACAAACGTCAAAATACACGTAAAATGACAGTTAAAGAAAATCGGCATTGCTTCTGCTTATTATAATTATGTGGATGTGCTTATTTACACACTGGTTTATTACTTTCCCTGTTGGTACAAGCATACGTATATTGTTAAAACGTCTTTCGACGTTGTCCGACACCTGCTTTTCATACTCTTCCATCCTCACAGTTTCTTTCGTGTAAGTTGCATTCAGCCATCACTTTTGTAATCTATTATTTCAAAATTCTATTCGGCCTTCTCCTAGCTTTTCTTTGTGGTACCCTTCACATTTTCTCTGTGCGCCTAGCATGTGCGATGACAATTAATAAATCTCAAAGACAAACTCTGGATAAAGTAGAAATACCTATATAATACTCGTCACAACCAGTACCTAGTTAGCTATGCAGCAATGTCAGGTGCGAATAGTTTTAAAAACTTTAAAAAAATCTAGTTTTACCTGATGGATAGTGCCATACGTTAAACATTGTCTCCAAAGAGTTTTGTAAATTGCAAAATATTTTTCAACGGGCCCCATTAGTGGTTTTTTATTTACTGTGGTTTTAGCAGCTGGACGATGATATTTAAATGTAGTATAGTGATTCTTAAAAATGCAGTATCAGTACAATAAGAGTATATTGTCTTGAATTTACGTAAGAGTTCACCCGAAAGGATATTCCGAGGCCGAATAGTTTTACAAACTTCTCTTGAAACTCGACAGCGAAAACGTATGTCAAGCCGTGACAGATATCGCCAGCCTCACTAACATAATATATTCCGACATCAAGAACATAACAGCAAAACCTGTGTCCTGGCTTCGAAGAAGGGCGAGTATCACTCTGTAGAATGAAAAGGCACTAAAAATCAACAACACACACCTCGGAGCCTTTCATTCGGAGGAAAAGATCTATCAGTCGATTAACACTGTGGTGGAGGCAGATGACACAGTTTTGGAGAAGAGGAGACAGTCTTCATTCCTCGAATAACCCTTATTCTTTCAGACTATTCTTTTCAATTTAAGAGACTGCAATTTTTCGTAAAAAACCTGCTTTGCCAATTTTGCCATGACGATCAATAAGGTGCATGGACAGTCGCTGAATCAGGCTGGGGTGTACTTGAAGGAAGACTATTTTTTTCTCGATCAACTTTATCTAGACTGTTTAGGGGTCAGTTCGTCAAACAACTTAGTGGTGCTCAAACCAGAAGGGAAAACATCCAATATCATCTACAAAGAAGTGCTTTTACCCTCTATTCGATGGGAATGACTTCTACTTCACAGATCGTTACATAATAGAATCTGGGGAAGGTAAGAAGTTGTAATTCGCCATATTAGTTTTTTTTAGAAGTAGGGTCAAATCATGTTCAGGGCTTTTTGAAATTCATTCCTCTAAAGCAGCTAAATGTGATAGACTTGTTTTTGTACAGCACTACAACGAAGAAACTACTACAGGTGGGAAGCTGAAAGTCGACATATTAGTTCGTTTTACAAGTCAGATCATGTAGGTGTCAAGGTTTTGCAGAATTCATCCCCGAATGGGGTTAAATGGGAAAAATATGTTTTACTAAATATCTCTCCAAGGAAACTACTACAAGTATAGGAAGTTAAAATTGAGCATATTAGAACATTTTTCAAATCGGGTCAAATCAGTTTTAGGGTTTTGGAGAATTCATCCCCGAAGTTAAATGAAACAAATCTGTTTACCAAAATATCGCCACGGGAAAACTACTACAGGCAGTAAGTTGAAATTCGGCATTTTAGATCGTTTTACTAATCGGAAATAATTTTTAGGGTTTTTCGAAATACATCTCCTCAAACTGGCTAAATAGACCAGAAGTGTTCTTCTAAAAATAGCCACAAAGTAATTATTACAGGCAGGAAATTGAAATTCGGTATATTAAATCGTTTTACAAATTAGAACAAATCCTTTTCAGGCTTTTCGAAATTAACTCCCGAAAGGATTAAATGGGGTACAAGTGTTTTTCTAAAGATTGCCATAATACGGTAACTGCTGCAAGTAGAAAGTTTATTCGGCACAGTAGCTTGTATTACACATCGAGTCAAGCCAGTTCGTTTGACACATCGAGTCAAGCCATTTTTAGGGTTTTTCGAAATGTATCCTCTCAAAGGGATTGAATGGGATAGATGTGTTTTTCTAAAGATTGTCAGTAGATAGATACGGGTAGGAAGTCGAAATTCGGCATATTAGTTCGTTTTACAAGTCATGTCAAACCATTTTCAAGATTTTGCAGAATGCATCTCCTCAAAAGATTGAAATGAGATAGATCTGTTTTTCAAAGATTACCTTAACGAGCAAACTACTACAGATAGGAAGTTGAAATTTTGCATACTAGATCGTCTTACAAATGGACCAAATCATTTCCAGGGATTTTTTGAATTCACCCCCAAAGGGTGCTCTTAGCGGTTGATACTGTGTGAACAAACCTTTAGTGCTGATATTCGGTTCGCGCCCATCGAAATTTGTTAGGTTGGCAATTTATTTTTTGGTGGTGCTCGGATTTTGCAAACTCATGGCAATTCGGCCTTCGTTTCATTTTTTCAACGAAGCTAGCAACTTGCACGGGTGTTCGCATTCTATTATCCGATGGGGAGTTATTCTGCTTTTGATTCTTTGTGTGTCCCATGCCGTTTGGCGGAGTTTTGGTGTACAAGCGAATATTTGGACATGTAAGTCCGCGCCGATTGGCAGACTTAGTTGCCCATATTCTTGAAGCGAGTTAATTTGGAGTTTTGTCCACTCTCGCGTGAAGCGCAACAAATTTATATCTCGCTTGTCTGAATATGAAAAGCAATATTTGAGTGTAAATACAATTGTATCACATAATGAAATTTTATATTTTTTTATGGAATTAATAGATTCGTTAAATTTCTGTGGAATATATCCACATTGCTTAACACTAAAATAGGATCAATAGATATTCCTTTGAAAAGTTTAAATGTGTCTACTGGTTTAATAGATGAGATAAGATTAATGGTACGCAATTTATTTATAACTGCTTAGATTTGGTATTAAATGGACAAGCAAGCCAGGCAGAAGAGTATTATTACTGTATATAGATCAACACATTCTAATATTACACTACATTTTTGCCTTCGGAAAAGAAATTTTTCAGTGCGCCTATCATTTGCGATAACAATTAATAAATCCCAAGAACAAACTATGGATAAAGTGAGAACATATCGTATTTGCCACAACCAGTATTTAGCTATGGTCAAGTATATGTAGCAATATCACGTGTGAGTAGTTTTAAAAACTTAAAAATTTAAATTTTACCTAATGGATCCTGCCACACGTTGACATATGTTGACAGTTATTAGATATTACAGATCACTCTATCCAGAACGTGTTTAATAAGGACGAGTAACACAAAATAAGGCGCTTATTATGAACGGGATCTTACGATGTTTCGTACTGCGCATTAATCTGACAATTGCTGACGTACTTATTGAAATAATCTTATAATTTTTATCTGGGAAAATCACTAATCTAATAATTTTTTGCTACTTAATAACAATTTCAATGAACATTTTGCTCTCCACTACAGTTTGAACGTATTTTACTCTCATTCCAAATCATAATTTTGATTTTCCCTGTATATCAGCCAATGTTTTAAAAATTTTGTACTTGATTATGGATCTACAAGTCATGCAGAGCTTTTTATCAAGATTTTTTTTTGTGAAATGTAAGATAAACTTTTTCTCCATATTGTATTTGGGACACACTGTATATTGCAATGGAATGCTAGCTCTTTACCTAATTGTTTGTTATTATTTAATTAAATATTAAATTCTTAGAGCCTGCACACAATATTTTGATTGGAGTCAAATTAATTCTCAGACTGATTAAAATGTAACTCGTATTTACTTTACTTGTCAAAATAAATGGTTATATGCCCGTTTTTGTATTTTATCTGCCTGCAAATAATGATAAATAACTTATAGCTCTCAAGTAAAGCAATCACTCTAACTCAGTTGGGTTCCTGGTTGTTTGTGTAATTTTACAAATTATTTGAGTACGGTTCTTTTTGCCGCTTTAGTTCCACTACGCAGAAGCAAAATATTTGAAAGTAGGTCAAATGTTACACAAAATGGATTCCGTATGCAAGATTGCGTTATATGACGTTGAAAACAAAGTGAAATTATCAAAGTTCGTACAGGTATTTATTTGAATTTTCGCGCTTTGGCGGCATTAATTATCTTTTATTTTCAGGCAATTGATTGTCGATGACGTCAAAGGGACGCTGCTGGCGGAAATTAGCAATTCTTTCAGACCCGTCCGGTTTCACCCTCGCATAACCTCAAATAATGGAATCCGCTTGTTTTGCGAGCTGCACCTCCTCTATAGCCCCGGAAATGCTTGGATCTTCTTAAGTAATGGCTCTTTTATCATGCACGTAATTTTCACGGGCCTAACGTTGATAATTTTAGCCAAATTTGGAACCTGATACTTTGCCGAACTGCTCGGGTCGCTGTAGTAACCCCGTTGTGATGCTGGAGCTGCTACGGGACCGCTTGATGTGAAACTTCTGGGAGACGTTGTTACAGGGCTGCTCTACTTCCTGGAATCTTCCACTCTAAGCTGCGATGATTTCCTTGGCTACACGCAGTGATCGAAAATTTGAGCTGAACGGCTGCTAACTTCTCGGAAGGGCAGCTTCATGGAACTTGTTAAATTTTTGTGACGGAAATTCTTGCAAACGATATCACACCAACTGGGATATGCATTTATTAAAATGGTACACGTTTTATATCAAAAATTGCTCATTTTTTATATAAAAATATGATTTAAAGTGGAGCACAATTTACATTGCCATTTCTTCTAATTTTTTCATTTGTTCTCCCCCTATCCGTTATAAACAAATGCTAATCTAATATTAATACAAACAGAAATTAACCAAGTTCAAATCAATTAAATTTTGAAATAAATTATTATATTTACAAATTTCTTATATCTAAAATATTGTCTACATTTTTAATTATTAAAATGTCTCTTTGCGCCACCACACGTTTTATTATTTGCTTTGCTTTGTTTACTCGCTTAATTGCACTGATTAATTTATTTAGAGTTCACTTTCTGCACAATTGTTTTACGATGTCCATCTGTTTGCTTTTCACTAGTTTTTTTCTCCTGATTTGTTGTTTGCTTTTCCCCTTGCTTTTTTAATGTCTTGCTGCTTCTCACAATTGCTATTTTATGCCTTTTTGCCTACCGTCTTAATTGCTCGTTGCAACATTATTATTTTTCTGGCTTCTTATACCTTTTTTAGAACCCTCACAAAATTTCACTGTTTCGTTTAATTGAATTCTACGCTTCATTTTCTTGCACATAGCAAATCTTTTTGTAATTAATAATTTCTTTTGGTTCGGCTATTGCTTTTGCACAAACCTATTAATTGATCCGACAGTAAACTTAGACCCCTGTGAGAAATGAGCTTTGCCTTATGCGTTCCTTATTCAATTACTACTCTATTACTGGTATCTCTTTATCAATGCATTTATTCTGTGAAATTCAAGTTTTAGCCTTGCAGTTATATAAAACAACTCAACCCTGTGCTTATTGAAATTTCCATTAAATTGGCAATCGCTACCAGATTTGAGTCTCAAGCATAAGACCATTCCAATATATTAAATAACGTTTGCAAAAGGCTATACTCGACTTACTCCTTGTTTTGTTTTAATTTAATCTGAAGTGTTGTTTATTGTTTCGATAGTGACTGTTGTACTTATTTTCATATAGTTCTTGAATAGCGTGTCGACGGTATCTGAGATAACCTCTTGCTTCCATTACTCTTCAGAGTTTACATACACAATCGAATGCCTTTTTATAATCAAAGCCGAGATGGGCTAGTAAATTATATTCTACTCTTTTCTGTATTATGACTTTAACTGCATAAATCTCACAAATCTACTGTACTTCTCTCTCTTCTAAACCCTTCACAGTCTTTTGTTTAGCATTTTTCCATATATTTTGCCAGCTATACTAAGCAAGCTGATGCCTTTGTAGTTTGGGTAGTCTTTTGAGTCAGTTATTTTATAGGAATAGGATCTTCATTGATTTCCAATTTGTAGAAGTTGCACACATTTGCTAACACATGTTTATCATAAGTAAAATTCATAATTGAAATATAGTGTTGCTGCATTTTATAAATTCTGATGTAATTCGAGCCACTTCCACCGTCTTTTAGTTTTTTGTTATTTCTATAGTATAATCCTGTTGGCTGTTGGCCGAGTACCAAAA
This sequence comes from Agriotes lineatus, assembly GCA_940337035.1. NCBI lineage: Eukaryota > Metazoa > Arthropoda > Insecta > Coleoptera > Elateridae > Agriotes > Agriotes lineatus. Next base: position 30,369 of record CALNHX010003743.1, on the reverse strand, counting down.
TAAAAATAAAATAATCCAATGCTTTCATCTCTATACGATCTATTACAGCATCGGCTTGTTCTTGATATACTTTTTCCGCTTCAAATTCAGATCAATATTATACATTTTGGGAGTGTTCTACCCATTCTACTCATATCAGCAATCTCTTTTTCAAATTCATCAGTTGTATCATTAATTCATATGTTGCGGTTTGATGCGTGTGTATGTCATGTTCAATATTACTTAAAAGTGTGTTCCAGTACTGTTGGTGTGCCATTTTTATGATATTCTTAACTATATTTCATTTGGTTTGTATTATTTTAGTGTCTGAAGTTTTCGCTTAAAATTATCTTTATATGCGTTTTGTTTTTCAGCCACTGCCGCTAACACTTTCTAGTTTCATATTATTGGTCTCTTTTTTCTATTCCTCGTCTCTCGCAGTAGGGTGTTCATCTACTTCGGTATAGATGTATGATACCCTCATCTTGTAATAGGTGGGTATGTTTGTTTCTTAGGTCGTTCTTTTTTGTGTTTCTTTGTTCTCCATTTAGCGGAGATTCTTATTTTTAAAATTACAAGGTAATTATTCTATGCAGCTTTTATTTACTTTGCAAAATTTCGGTTTAAATAATATCGTCCCTATATATTTCTGTATATCTTTTTTTGGAAAATGTTTGTACTATTAAGATCGTAGACCGTTTCATTCTGTGTTGTTTTGTATTATTATTCCACAGACTATCTTCTATCGGTTGGTTATCTGCTCTGGCGTTGAAGTCACCAGTTAGTGTAGTAATTTTCTTTGGATATCCTATCGTCTAAAGCGTATCATTTATTTTTAGGTTTCCTGTTTCAAATTTTAGTATTAGTCCAGTCACTATGTACAAAAATAAGGCATTTGCTTGAAATTCTTTTTTTGGGATGTTGGGGGGTCCAGCAATGCTTAACTTCAATTTGTCGACCAAGAATTCCTTTGTGCTATTTCCGCCATCTTAAAAAAAGGTGTGTTTGATTTTTTTGCGATAACTTGGTTCGCGTTGACAGTACGTGAAAATAAACGGGAAACTTTATTTAGAGTTTTGTGTGCTCTACAATTTATGTTCAATTACTTTTCCATGTACGAGCGATATTAGTCGAGATATCGAAAGGAAAAGGAAAGCGTGAACGGGTCGAGTTTTTTTTTTCGAGCTTCTTATCTTGTATTTCGTTTCTCCACCTATTTACGACTTGTAGAGCGGACAAAAGTCGTAAAGTCTGCGCTTAATTTTTATTTCAGGTATCGTACTATTACGTAAATGACATAATAAACTTGATTACATTATTAGAATCATTATATTTCATAGCACATCTTAGTGGACAACTTGAAATTCAACTTTCCTGAACCCCCAACATTCCAAAAAAGGAGTTTAAAATTTCGGTTCTTAAGAATTTTTACTATTAAACATTGTTCAACGTACTACGTACACTTACAATTTGAGCCTCAAGTTCATATGTGACTTTTGCAGGATATAACATGTTATTTTATGTTTTCTGAATTGTACAAATGTCGAAAACTACGATTTACAAGAAATAGGTATTTACAATTGCGAAAACTTAGCTTTACTTCTGTACACAAAACCGATTAAGTTCATTAGCGTCAGGGATGAAACCTTCTGGTTTGTTCCGATCTCACACATTAAAGACGGTCTTTCCAGCGTCTTCTTGGTCATCCGTTGTTTCTTCATGCCTGTAGGCTGGTAATAAAGCAGTTGTTTCGGTATACGGGAGTCATCCATCCTACAGAGATGTTTGTGCCAATTGGTTCTGTATTATATACTATTTGAGGCTTTCGCGGTTACTCGAATTATTCTTCGTAACATAGAATTTAGGGTTAGACCGCGTCGTATTTGTATATGAACACCCAGCATTTTCTGGCTTAATGTGCCTTGCGCCTTGTGAAGTCGAACAAAAATCCGAGCGATGGTCATGCTCTTTGGTGGCTCGTGTTGTTTGAGTATCTTGAGATGAGGATACTTAGGCAGATTTGGCCGTTTTGCTGTTTGTGCATCCATATTCACTAACGTTTCGCAAGACCTTGCAGCTTGCAACATCAGAGTGAACATCGCACTAAGAACCGAAGGACAAAAAAACGACAAACGTAAAGGTTATTTCAATTCCCCCAACTGGGAGCGGTCTGCTATAGGGACCTTCCGTCCCTCTTCAGACAAGAACGGGAAACTCGGGATGGGTGAGAGAAAGGAGGGGTGGAGACTGGAAGAAAGGGCAGGAAAGGTGGAGAAATACTGCCCCGGCATTCACCTCAGAGAAGGTACTCTGTTGACTCGGGAAAACTAACTGAAAACCTTAATCAAGGCAGGCGGCCGCAGCAATCGAACCCACGACCTCCCGAATGCTAAGTGGACGTGCTACGCACTAGGCCACGGAGCTCGGTGAAGAACCGAAGGTCGGTGTGGAGCTAGTTATAGTCCTCCGTGCCAGGCGCGCGGACTGGCGTAACGCTGGTTGGTCGTCCGAGTACAACGTAATCCGTGGGGCGTGGCCGTATGACGCACAGTGGTTGTAATGCTTTAGATCGTGTATCACAGGGCCCACGTTTTACTAAGCTTAAAGCCATCTTCCCTGTTGATATTATTTGGATGTTTTTTATTTCTATGGTTTTACGTATCACTCGCGGGAAGTAGTGAGGTATACTGGCAAGTACTCTGGCGTGCTCAAATTCTAAAGTGTGCCCATTTGTAAATGTATGCTCAGCTACGGCTGATTTTGTGATGCGTTTGTGTTTGCAATCGTCTTTATGTTCTTGAAGTCTTAGATCAACTGAACGACCAGTCTGTCCAATGTAACTCGAGCCGCAAGAACAAGGAATGCGATATACGCCAGCGGTTTTTAAACTAAGAATCTTGTTTTTTACCGATCTGAAGCCGTTACCCAAAGTTTCCTTGCTCGTGAACACAGTTTTGATGTTGCATCGTTGCAGAACACGTCCTATCTTATCAGGTGAACCTTTAACGTAAGGTAGAAGTGCTAAGCCTTCCAGAGGTGGGGATTCTTCTTTAGCCTTTTGTGTCAGAGTCTTGTCTAGCGCTCTTCGTATAGCGGTAGTTGTGTATCCGTTCTTTTGTAAAGAGTCAAACAGATGTAGCTTTTCTCTCTCTAGATTTTCCCCATCTGAGATACGAACGGCTCTTGTCGCCAAAGTCTGGAGAACTGTTGCTTTTTGCATTGGATGATGGAGAGTCAGCATTTAGATATCTGTCCGTGTGTGTTTTCTTTCTATAGACTGCATGTCCTAAACTGCCATCTGATTTACGTTTAACCAGGACGTCTAGAAACGGAATACTGCAATTTTCCTCTACTTCCATTGTGAATTGTATGTTGGGATGTAGTACTGAATTCAGGTGTTTTAGAAACAGATTCAATGTCTGGCGTCTATGTAACCAGATGACAAAGGTATCATCTACATATCTCAACCAGCAAGTCGGTTTTAGCTGCGCTTGTTCGAGAGCCTTGGTTTTAAAAGCCTCCATGTAGATATTAGCGATAACAGGTGATAGCGGTGAACCGTCCTTCGACTTGTTCGTATATTTTATTGTTCCAACTGAAGTAAGCGTTTTTCAAGCAAATTTCGACAAGTTCAACTTGGTCTGTAGGCAAGAGATCTTTGAGCATTACTAGCACCTCATCAATCGGCACTTTCATGAAGAGTGTTACTACGTCGGAGCTGACTAAGAGATCATCTTTGTTTAACTTTATGTTCTTTAGTTTCTGGACAAAATCTGCTGAATCCTTGACAAAGAAGTCTGTTTTACCAGTTAGAGGCTGTAGTATACTGGTTAAATGTCTTTCCAAAGCATGTGTAAGAGAATTGATCGCGCTGACAATTGGTCTCAACGGCACGCCCTCCTTATGTATCTTAGGTAGACCAAACATGCCAGGAGTTATTGCATTTCTAGGAATCAATCGGTACTTGAAAGTGGGATCGATACTATCGGAGCATTTTATGGCAGAGGTTATCTTTGTTTTGAGAGATGTAGTGGGACTGAGGTTTAGACTTTTGTAAGTTGTATCAGATAGTAAGACCTCCATATTCGCATTATAATCTTCAGTGTTCATTACCACAGTAGCATTTCCTTTGTCAGCTTTGAGAACGACAATATCTTTGTTCTTCTTTAATGCGTTAGCTGTCTCTCTCTCTGCTTTGTTGATGTTGGAGCTGGGCGGTTTCGCTCTTCTTAAAATACAAGACACATCCTGTCGGATAATTTCTGCATCTTTTCTGGGAAGTTTTTGGATTGCTGCTTCCACTCCACAATGTTGGCACGCTGGAGCCAACATTGTGGGAAAAAATCGACGCTATCACTACGAGACATGCACGCAATACACTGGAACAAGCAACAGTTAAACAATCTGCCAAATATGATAAGTTAGCGCATAAGCAGTCTTCGAAACTCGCCCAACGTAAAACTCCCAACTGATTAATTTTTAATTAGGGCTTTGTTTCGTTCGGTCGGCTGTCTTCGTGAACTATAAAGGTCCGCCACCGATTTTATTTTGGCTCTTTAAATATTCCGCTTTATTGCCCATTGAGATTAACTTAATCTTGTTTGGCTGACACGACCGTTGGTCTCAGAGGTACTATCCCATGCAAGTGTTTAGTCCAGCAAAGAGGACCCCATTAGCTCAGGGACGCGCTTTTTCAAAGTAAGGTATTTCGAAATCGTCGATAGTTGAATTAAAATTCTTACCTTGTGAGCATGCAATAATTCAAGTATCATTTCAGTAAAAAGTCCTTTAACTAAATCTATTTCATTAAAATGGGCTTCAGATCAAAAGATCGAAAGCGATTGAACCTGCGACTGGTATTTTCTTTATGACTCGGTAGTGATATAAACTAGTGAATAACGTGCCATATTGTTTCTCAAGTAGTATTGCAAATAAGATGAAAATCTCTACAGTTAAAATGATTAAAATTATGTTTTAATAAATTCTATCTGCAGATCAATATGTCTTTTCCTTAAAATTAAACAAGGATATTCTTAAATCATGATTTAAAGTAAGTTTTCTAATTTATGATCAGTAATATATTAATATTTACATGACTGTATATAAATTTTATAGACCTTTATAAATAGCTATTTGTGCAAAAAGTGCTAAAAGTTGAGGTTTATGCACGAGTTGCATACAATATTTTTTCTACGACCTTAAATTTACTGTTATTAATCCATAAATGTCGATTTAACAAAGGTTTGCTTCTACGACAGTTATAATTTGTGACATAATAAACAGTAGGTCTTGACGCGCAGGTGAATGTTTGTGGAGCCAGTACTGTCAAAGTCAGTTATCAAAGGTAATTATCAATACTACATATCTGACTGTATTCATTGTATAACGCTTTAATTGTTTAAAAAACACTTTACCTCTAATGCAAGAAGTAACTAGAATAACTTTACAAGTTTACTTCCAGTTCGAAATTGTGGTTTATAACCTCACTTCACTTTATACCACACATGCGCTAAAAGTAAACAGCTGTTCTCTTTAAACACGCTAAATTATAAAACGTCACTTTTAGTGAAACAAGCTAGTGCTAAAAGGCCTACTTTTAGCAGTGGTCGTAGAAAAATGTATTTTTTCTTGGCTATTTAAACACGTAATACTTCGCTTTACATTTATAGATCCTACAGTTACTAATATGCGTAGTGTGATTTTATGAACAGTAAGTTATGTTCTAACACAACTTTGCTTAGATAACCACATCATTGATTTATGCTTATTATTCGTTCATCAAGACGTTGCCATTTTCCTCATTCTGTATGAGGTGTTGTTAGTTTCCAAGCTGTAGTTATACAACGTGTAATTGTTCAACAAATGACCTTAACATTAAGAAACTAACTTTGAGAGGGTTTAACAAAGTATTTTGATATACTGTGATGGTTCACTGCCCATAGAAATTCCGATTGCCTAATTAACTAAATGAATAAGGTCACCATGAGCACAGAATTATAGTAATTTATTATACAAGACGATAAAGTTAAATTTTATCTACGAGTGAATCGTTTAACGTCGAGACGAAGTCGAGACGTTAATGATTCAAGGGTGGATAAAAATAACTTTATCGTCCTGTTTAATACAATATTTTTTTCTATAGCAAGAACTTTAACCATTTCAAAAAAATAAGGACAGTCAATCACATTTCAAAATGTCAGTAGCTACATTGGGTTGCTACGATAATGCGCAGTTGTCATATTTAATTTAAACAAAAGTTAGAAAATTAAATTACTTCATCTATCCTTGATGTTAAAGTGCTACTTTATCTACCCTTGCTGTTAAAGTAAAACTTGACCTTTTGTTTTGAGTTGATAAAAGCACACTTTAACATGTGCTATAGAAAAAAATATTTTATCTATTGCAAAATAATCAATACTTTACATTAATAAGTGCACTTGATGTGAACAGCAGTAACTAATAATTTGAGGGATAGAAGTTAGCATAAAACAAAGCAGGTTTTCGAAGGGTTACATTCAGTGTTTCAAATGTGATAAATGTTTGGAAGGGCTAATGCAATTTAACTTGTAACTGACGGAATTGAGCTTATTAATGCCAGACATAAGGTGAATAGAATAATACAAAATGATTTGTTGAATACAGAAAGAATATGAACGTTATGTAACAAATCTGTATAAGCCAGCAAAAGGCAGATTAGCTGAAAGGTAAACGAAACCGTGCTAGCAAAATAATAATTGCAAAGAGCAATGAAAATTGAAGGTAACCGATCGAAAGACAATTAGTGAGATATTAAATGAACTCCAAGTGTATCACTGCATTATAAACAAAAGTGAATTAATAGCAGAGCAAGTGTAGTAGCAATTATTCCAAGAAAACAACAATATTAGTGTTTAGGTAAAGAAATGACATCAAAACTGTAGTGCATAAGGTTAAACATATTATCAATCCCAATTTCCTTTATAAACATTTGAAAATTTAGTTACTTAGAGACCTGACTGTCATTTACTTTTAATAACTAAACAAGCTTGAAAATTGTGTGTTGGGGCTACATTGAGCTCCTCAATAAATTATCATGTAAAATTGTAAATTAAAAAGTTCTTAGTTATACCAATTGTGGTTAAAGTTATTCACGAATGTTCTGTGCAACTGTGGGTATAGTTCACAAGGTGTTAAGAGGTCCAGGTAAAGCAGAGGAATTCGTCCACGTGCGAGTTACTTCGGAGGCCTATTTCCTTATGCAAGCAGCTTCGCCCATCTAGAATAGTGTCTGCTACTTGTAGGGAGGACATTCAGGAGCCAGTGCGTGCAGAAAATTCAACCAACCAGCCATTCACAAGTGGATAATTCCTGTGGCGTCATTTGGGGAAGCGTATCCATCGTCCGAGAATTCTTCGATAAAGGTAGAATGTCACAGGGAAAGCGTTGCCGTAGGTCCTTTATTTTTGAACTTCAGCAAGTTCAGAGTGTCTACGAGGTGGCGAGCCATATTCCAGTGGTCCAGAGCCGTCCAGTTTTCCTGAAATTTAGGTAGCGTCTTTTGAAAATTCGAAATGACGCAGCATTTTTAAGTTTTGTGCCGAATATGAAAGAAAAAGCTTTCGAACGTGTGTTGCGACGTTACACTAAAAACAAAACGAGCTTAGCAGTTGCTACGTCACGGTATGAATATTTATCTGACGCATCTTTGCCATTTTGGTGGTTTTAAAATTTAATTTACGCTGTTTTGTGCACTAGCCGATCATTTTGTTGCTGAATCAAATTTATAGGTTAGCTAAATGTCAGCTGGAAATTGAGCATTTTCCCGAAATATTTGAGAGTATTTGTCATACAACAAGTTATTTGTCATACCAAGTTTTTTCTTAATTTTATGAATTCACACCCCTGAACCAAGATTGTCCCATTTTCTCCGGAGCTAGCCAAATGTTTATTTCAAATAGATTAAATAAGAAAAGGGCAATACACCATTTATTTGTCGTAATTTTATATTACACTCTTTTATATTGGCTTGAGTTTGACAAATGAATTTCAACTGAAACTTAATAATTATAAAGTGTAGTTTTCCTTGCCATTAATTAATTATTTTATTTAAAAACCCTATTCATTTATTTATTATCAGGAGCAGGAGCTATTACAATACGGGAAAGTTTTCAAGTTTAATTTTGAAAACGTACAAAACTGCCGAAAAAAGCTGTTATCTCTTTGTCGATAACTTATGCACAATCATTGATACTTTGTATTCAGCGCTTTCGTGTTTGGGTAAGTTCCATGTGATAGACCTACCACTCTTTTTCTTCTTCCTCCTCTTATTTTAGGCTAATGACCTGTTTTCACAACAAAGTTGTGATTCTACGACTCGCTTTTCTTGTAAGGTGACTAGCTTTACCCGTTGAAAGTGAAGAAGAGTTTTCTTGTTAGCGGTTAACGACAACCACATACGTTAGGGTGGTAACCTACCACTCCAATATTAATAACTCGCTCACCCTTTTACCGCCCTGAGAAAATAAGTACCTCACAAATTTATCCAGACTGCTACATATTTTGTACAGCGGCCTTTCGTAACGCAGTTTTCTACTTAGTCTCGCATGACGAGTGTTCTGGGTACAAATTTCATATACAACTGCTGCATTGGAAAATAACAATTGAAAATCATTAAGGCGGGCAACCAAGGAAATGGTAGTTCCCAGAAAATAATCTGAAAAAGATTTAAGGAAGGACAATTATATTTCGAAATGTGGGTATACTACTCCTTGTAAACGTAATTTTTATTAATAACGATTTTGTCTGTTTCTATTGAAAAAAAAATACCTTAAGTGATTGTAATGCTCGATTTGCTATAACCGCGTTCCATTATTTTTAGGTCAAACTGAAATATATTTCAACATAATTTCCATATCTCACAACTCACATGCTTTACCCATTCATATTTAGTGAAGGAAATGCCACTTTTGACAAGAATGGAACTTCTTCGCAGTCACGCTACTTTCAATAGTTCTTGATAAGTTTTTATATTAATCCCAGAAGTTATATAAAAAATTATATGCATTTTTAGGAAACTAAGTTCATAGCCTACCACCAGTTTGTGATCTTCAATAACAAGCCCAAAAAACTGTTCAAGTAGGTACACCCTTGCATGGTTGCATTTCGCCCACAATTTGCTGCGTTTTGTATGAGGACAACGATTTTCAAAAAGCCATTGGCTGTACGCGTTGCAATTCTTAATGGCACGCACGTCGATGCTGCGAACCTTAAAACACAAGGTTGCGCGAAATTCCCAATAAGCAATTAAATTACTATAATCGAGCTGCAAAATTTATTGGGTCAAGTGCAACCACTCTGGAAAACTATTGTTGCCTTCTAAGAACCGCAGTTTTGCACGTCTGGAATTAATTATGATGCACAAACCGCAATCGGATTTTTCTCGATTTTGAATTAAGTAGCCGTTTTCCTTCATTATCTTAAATCAGTTCTCAGGCAATTAAATCAGGTACCTACTTTTCCTAACGAAATAGGGGCTTCATTAACTGAATTTACAGAACGTTCTTCATAAACTGCAATCCTCTGCATTTATTATACCCTGGCTTCTTTCCAATGTTAATTTGAATACGATCATAAACATCGTTCTGTGATTTATTCCACCTCGCTTTTATACATCACGAGAATACTTTTGAAATTGAAATTCTAATTCCATTAATAAATTATTCAGTAACAGTTTAAGGATCAGATTGTCAAACCGTAAATAATACAGAGACTTTACTCTCACGTTTTACAGATTGAAAATTATTTTTTGCACTACTAGTCTCAGAACGCACCGTTATTGGCCTATCTTTAGGTCGTGAAGTTGATTTTCTCCACCAAGGGAGAGAAAGTAAAATAAACAATTTTCACCGTGGTAACTAATAAATTGCTAAGTTACCAAATGTGACTATTTTAATTTTGACGTTTTAAAGAGCTGTATTGTCAGGTTGACAGTTAAAATATTTTCGAAATTTGTTGGGAATTTAAGTATTAAGCCGTTTGGTAGTGCAAAAAATAGTATATACACCACGGTAGCGAATTCTCTTATAACCTTCGAGCTTTAGATACTTCGCGCTGCGCGCTCAGTATCTAATATGCGCTCAGGTTATAATACTGCGCTTCGCTACCTTGATGTATAATATACTATTTGACTATTAAAAACAATTTAATTCAATTGCAAATAGCATCTAAAATGACCAAGGCAAACATTTTTATCACATTTTATTCTTGGTGATTTTCTTAATTATTTGTTTTTTACCGTAAATGGAGCTTGGCTATTCTTTCGAAAAGCTTGAAGCACCTAAATCGAGTTATTTATACTCACTTACTTAATTCCAAACTCTCTGTTCTCTGTTTCATTTCTTTCCATTCGATGTCTCTCTTTTCGGCGCTTATTTAACTGCTTCTATCCATGTTTTTCTTGGCCTTCTTGGCTTTCTAATCTGTTTCATTTTTGTTAAATCTCGCCTCGTGTATTGTTCTTACTGTTTTGTTTCGTCCCTTTTTCATCATATGTCCCAGTCACCTTAGATGATCTTCCTATGCAGTGGTTTGTGTTACTTTGGTCTTTAATTTTTTTCTGAACCTAGTGTTTCTTGTTCTATCAATTCTGCATTTGTATTCTATCTTTCTAAGAAATCTCATTTTGGCACTTTTGATCTTACTTTTTTATAGTTGTGTTGTTGTCCATTAGGGGTCGCAAACCGGGATCCCGACTTTCAAAAATACCGGGATCCCGTACAAAAATGCATGCTTCAAAATACCGGGATTGGATTTATGGAAACCGGGATTTTCGACATTTTTGGTATTTTTTTTTAAATATAAATCGCATGGGAATCCCTCACACCACGTGTTTCAATTGCGCCAGCTGTTGAATCGATCGATCTACGGAGGACAAACTAAAATTGTTGTGTCTGTGATTCATTTGTAAAGAAACATTCGTTGTGATTAGTCTTGTTTTTATTTTATATCGTGCGTGTGTAACTGGAGCCGTGAGTCGCGACCATGAGACGTGAACAATTGAACATAAGAGGATTGGTAATGTTCTCGTCAGCAGGTTACTTTTGTAACCATTTGCGGTCAAAATTAAACGATCATACATTAGACACGTTGTCATTTCTACATTCTCATTACTTAAATTTGGCCAAACATTAATAAAAACACAAATTATTTTATTATTTAATTAATAAAACTATTTAAGTTAAGAATATTCTTTTTGTTTATTTGATTAAAGTCTGAAGACATTTGTGTTATTGTTAAAAGCGTATTAAAAATTAAAATGTGATTTTTGTCATGGTTTTTATTTCATTAATAAATCGTCACCTCTAAATTAGAGGCTTTAATCTCGAATCTCGGCGAAAACTTATCTAAATATCGAAAATATCGAAAATACCGGGATTCCGGTATTCGTAAAACTTCAATATCGAAAATACCGGTTTTCGTAAAAGGAACCGGTATTGCGACCCCTATTGTCCATACTTCTAAATCGAAAGTAAGTATCGGTGTTAGCATTGTTTTGAAAATCTGTACTTTTATCTTTTTCGGCATTTCTTTCTTGGCTAGGAATGTATTTTTAATCACATGGAAAAAAACTTCCTGTCAACTTCTGCTCTGGCCTTTATTTCGTCACCTAATCTTCCGTCTTCTGTTACCACTGTGCCTAGATATTTCAGACTGTTTACCTGTACTAAGGTTGTTGGTCCTAATTTAAGTTGATAAAATTTGCCCATATTGTTCATAATCATTGTCATCGTTCTTTTTTAAATATAGAAACACTCGAAAGATGATATACGTTAAGTAATAATAAACCAATAAGCCTTTTTTCTCAAGTGTATGAATTGTTCTCTAAAACAATAACTGAAGGACTCACCAATAAATTGTTACCAAATGCCAGGTCAAGCAGGCATTCGGAAAATTATTAGTACAACCGTTCACCTACAAACAGTCAGAATGTCATTTGAAAAACGACTGAATATAACATTGTATTGCTAGCTTCTGCAGCAAACTTTAATTAAACATTAAAAATGTATTAAATTTGTACATCGAGTAATCGAGCGTTACATCTATCCGGGGATTGGTTTTACGAAAATGCGAAGGCACTCGCTATGAGCGAAGGCACTCGCTATGAGCGAAGGCACTCGCTATGAGCGAAGTAGCACTGAATACACGACGGCGTCGTTTTCCACTCCATGGGAACCCAGAGCCACTGTACCGATAAAGCTGCCCGGAGAGTATATAAGCAGGGTTCTCGACAACTTAAAGTCACTTGAGTCCACCGGTCTTGACCAGCATTCCGATTTGAGTCTCCTAACTTACCTTCCTCTACCTCTTCCCTGCCTTAACATGTGACTAGCGTTCTCTGTCTCCTAGGGTATTTCCTGTTAATTCAAAGCCCCAGGTCCCGACACTAACAGATGCGAGGAGAATATTATAATTTATTCATAAACAGACCTGTAGGAACCATTTTGTACGTTCTGCCTGTAGGCGGCCCGAAGAAAATAACTCATTAATTAATTTACCTGGAGGCACAGCCATTTATGTTCCATGATGCCTTCCTGTAACCCCGAAGGTGAAATAAGCCACTTGAGCCCGAACCTGAAGGTTCTCTCTGCACGCAAAGACCGGAGCTGTCAATTTCATTTGTTCGCTAAAAACGATCAAATTTCACCTGAGAAATTCATGGCGCAGCTACTGCGGGAGTAACGTATAGCCATCCTACAGCACAAGCACACCCCACACTAGCGAAGCCGGAGGTATCCTCTAATTTTGGTAACTTAAGCGTATGTTTGCAGCACACCAATTGTAAACAAAACCTCCGCTATCAGCGAAGCCGTGCTTTGGACATCCGACACACAGGGCCGAAATACATACTACACTCCAGGCCAAATACTGCTACCACCGCTACGTGCAAAGCATTTCTATAAAACTACGATTATTTTGTAGACTAGTTAAAAACATTATACAGCTGGTTTTACAAATTCTGTCTTCCTGATCATATACATTTGAGAATTAGTGAATCATTTCTCCGATTTGAGCTAATCGAAGTAGAAATTAGGTAATAAATCCAGAACGCCCTTCGTAGGGGCTTTTTAAAACGTTACAACATGTCGGTTGGTTTGTCATTGTAATCTAGAAAACGGGATTCGACAGGTTAGAACATTTGGCGTTGGTAAATGAGCTAAAAATTACCTATAGTGATATAATTTAAAAAAATGTTACCGGGAAAACCCGTTTATGACTTGTGACAAACTTAAAAAAGTCCAGTATTTTAGCTTAAGGGGGGGGGGTAGTCTTAAACTGATATAAATGAGGTTTATTCGCGATTTTCAAAACGATTGTACCTGGAAAGATATAAAAACAAATTTGTTTTATTTTTGTGGGCGCCACTTGTCTGCGTGCTGAGGATGTAATGGAGAACTTTAACCAGAAAAATGCTCTCTCGATGTTAGCGATACGTACGTGCGTTTTGCATTTATCGGAGTTCGCCGAGTTGTAGAGGTCAAGCTCCAAATATGACTGAAGTATGCAACGTGCAAATTCCGATGCCCTAATAGCGTTTTAAAATACATTTGTGTGATGCTAACGTCACAAGAAAGCAACACCTCGTGGTTTAACGAACAAGTAAATAAACTGGCAGCAGAAAGGAGAACGTTTACCTCAAGTATGGAAGTAACCAAACCCAGACGAAAATTTAAAATATTAACCAACAAGAAATAGAGTAAACCAAGAAATAAGAAACAGAATACTGGGAAAACTTTATTACTAAAGACATAAAACACGATTTATACAGGCGCACCGAAAAGTATGGAAAATGATACAGAGCCAGAAATAGTAAATCAATGAGTATTTACTTCTTGAGAGCGTAGACCGATGGCTCCAATACTTCACAGAACTCTTTAAAGAAAAAAAAATGCAAATTTAGAAAATGTAACTTTATTTAATAAATATTATCAATAATTCTCCAGTAACCATTACTACCCAAGAAAATACAAAAGCAATAAGAAAGCTTAAACACCGTAAATCACCTCGTCCTCATGAGATAGCTAACAAGCTATTAAAGAGCTGTAGTAACAATCCTATTACACAAATGCAGAAACTGTTTGAACAAATAATAGATGAAGGAAAATCCCATTGCAATGGAAGAAAAGTATTAAAATGCCAATTTACAGAAGAGTTAGGAAGAACCTGCTCTCAAAGAGCCGGTTCTTCGGCTCTCAAACTGCCGAGTGTCATACAAAACAAACTTCAAGATATAATTGAAATAGTAGAAGAACAGCAGGATAGACGCCTTGTGGAAACGATATTTATACTGGGACACTTAATCTAAAAGGTAATAGAATACAATAACCCGATGTTCGTATGCTTTATCGCCCTCATGAAAGCATTCCGTCGAGTAAGAGTTGTAGGCGTAGTTACCATACTACCGAAGAAATAGTGTTAAAAACTAGTTAGTTTTATAAAAGATATAAACACAGCAAACACTATTGAAATACAAATATCTAAAGGCTTCACCAAGGGAATAACAGTTGGCGCGGGGATAAGCCAGTCCGCTAATTTTTAATCTAATAATGAATACAATAATTATTCAAGCACTACGATACAAAAGAGGATATAGAATGGGTATAAAAGCAGTAATATAACATGATATGCAGATGATGTTATACTAATAGTAAATAATGATGACCTACAGCGACTAGTATATCAATTCAATCTAACATCCAAATTATACAATATGGAAATATCGACCAAATAAACAAAGTCGATGGTAATATTTAAAACACAGATCCGATGATAATTAGAAGTAAATGGAGCCATGATCGAATAAGTTATGTAGTTTATCTACCTCTAAACTGAAATCACTAGCTGTAAGAACTTAAACATAAAAAAATCAAAGAATGGGATTTAAAGCTACTCAAATAGCCGTTCGAAACAAATACAACCTACAGTAGAAAATAAATAAATAAATATACTAAATCTATCAATAAGAGATAGACAAAGATCGCATCGATAAGAGAAAGGTGTGGTGTACAAGACTTGGCAAAATGGACAAAAAGGGAAAAAGAAAGGAATGGAATCGGCATCTAGATAAGATGTCAGAAGATCAAATAGCAAGGCCCAAATACCGACCGGAAGAAACAACGTGTTAAGTAAAAAACGTAGGCTAATTAGTATTAGATAACTAGCTACCCAGTGAGACAAATGTCTCATTTAAAAAAACAAAAAAGACCGTTTTGCAAATAGAACGCGTATTCACCACACGTACGTATATGACGTCATTGTTGGTAGCAAACTACCAGTCGCATTCGCCTTGATAAAATTTGCCTAGAATCTAACCTAAAAAGTTAGGATTAGGATAATTAAGATAATAATTAGTGTTAGAGACTGAAATTCGGTTCCTGACCTGACATGACCATTGCAAACATATAACTTTAATAACTTTTTTATTATACCTGCATCAGAATCGCCGTTTAAAGCACGCCTGAGCGTGCGAATACAGGCGATTAAAGCTCGCCGAGCTTTAAAGGTTGTCAAGGAAACGACTGAATGCAACAACGGACATGGACGCGAGGAAAATGTAAATAATTCTCGTAACTATAGTAGCAATATTATTATGCCCTCTCGATTTATCACGACAAAAATTATTTCTAAGTTTTTAGTGCTTAATTTATTTCCAGTATTGGATGTATAATAAAAAATAGCGTAAAGTATTCGTGGATAACTGGTCTTTAAAACACTTGCTCTATTTCAAGCACTCCGGCTACGCCGTCGAGCTCGAAAACTCGCGCGTGTTTTAAAGACCTTGTTATCCACTCATACTTTAATATACTATTTTCTCTATCTTTTACGGTTTGGCTGCTGAAACAGCGTCCCAGACAGACAAGTCTATTAGATAAAGGACTAGCAGTCCAGTGAGACAAATGTCTCATTTAATAAAACAAAAAGAACCGTTTTGCAAATAGAACGCGTATTCACCACACGTACGTATATGACGTCATTGCTGGTAGCAAACTACCAGTCGCATTCGCCTTGATAAAATTTGCCTAGAATCTAACCTAAAATGTTAGGAGTAGGATATAATTAAGATAATAATTAGTGTTAGAGACTGAAATTCGGTTCCTGACCTGACATGACCATTCCAAACATATAACTTTAATAACATTTTTCTCTATCTCTTACGGTTTGGCTGCTGAAACAGCGTCCCAGACAGACAAAACAGCGTCCCGGACAGACACGTCTATTAGATAAAGGATATTTTGTGGTATAAATGTTGGTCGTGTAAACGTTTCTTTATTTTGAGCGCCGTAATCGTGTAAATGTAGCTTACTGGCTGCTAACATTTGCGCAGATATTTGTTATCTACAATACCGGCAAACTTCGCTAAGTTGTTTTCAGGACGTTTGCATTTGTTTTGCGGTATAATCTTTATCTGGTCGTGCAGGCGTCTCTTATTTCGGCTTTTCGAAATACGAAACGATGCAGGTCGTATAGCGTTCTCTTCCTTAAGTGGCTTCAGACCAGCTACATACATGTAATTCATATGCCCCAAGTTCGCCCGTTAGCTTCTGGTATTTGGAGAGGTTTTTCGTGTAAGCTTGGTGCGGCTTTTGGGCTTGGAACACGTATTTTTGGGATACATAACGTATATAAGACCGATCATTCATTACAAGTTGTTAGCTGTCCTGGCCATAGAAAAGTCTGTAATTCTCTGTACCTATGTTCTGAGATTTTTACTAAATCGTTTTTTACTTCCTTTTACAATAAAGGAAGTATTCACCCCAAAAATTGGAAATTGAGTTTTCAACAGATCTTCACGTTTTAGACTCCCCTGAACCCAAAAAACATTTTTTTTTCATTGGTCTGTCTGTCTGTCTGTGTGTCTGTCTGTCTGTGTGTCTGTCTGTCTGTCTGTGAACAGAATATCTCAAAAACGAAAAGAGGTATGGCGTTAAAACTTCATATATAAGTTTTTCGTACTATCTAGATGCGACAGCAAGCTTTTGAAGAAAATCGCATAACCGGAAGTAGGTGTTTACTCTTGTAATTTTTCAGTTTTTTTCGATTTTTTTCAAAAACGGCTCTAACGATTTTTTTCAAACTACTTATTTTTATTACATTTTTAATGTGTATTGATGTGAGATAAGTGATTTTCCAGTTGAATACTTCTAAAGTGGGTTTCTTTTGTTTTTTTTTCAATTTTTTCTATTAACTCCTATTTTAAATAAAACACCCAGTATATTATTACATTTTTTAATTCAGCTTAAAATTCTAGAGAAAATTTGTCTCTTTACCTAACGCTCTATTTTGTACCGTTTTTGTAGAATTTGTAATTTTTTAAAAATTTTGACAAATGCTTAAAAATTTAAAATCAAATTTTTGCCCAATTATTATAAGATCACTGTAAAAGGAAGTTGTGTGCGTGTATCACACCAGATTTTTTATATTTACCTGTAAATCCCGCTAGAATGAGAATGTATTAGAAATAGAAGTGTAATATATTATTCATCTAAATTTACATTTCTATATTGTTTTTATCGGTTGCAGGATATTAATCCCTTGTTTACATATACAAAAGTAGGCTGGTAACTAAATCATAACTGATCTGTACGGTAATAGTCCATTACCGTACATGGCAACCATAACCATACAGAAACCGATAAACTATTGAACAAATCACGGATGTTATGAATCATAACAGCCTCAGATGTTTTAAAATCCTCGCTCTGCGAGCTCGGATTTCAATACATCTGCGGCAGTTATGATACTCATAACATTCCTAGATATGTTAATAGCTATTATCTCTACTGAAATTTTGAATTTAGGGCAAGAAACCTTAACTTGAATCCATAAAATGTTTTGAAAATATAATAGCATTATAATACTAGTGCGGTAATCTAACAGTATTTGTTGGAAAATTAAAAGTTGTAAACCGTTAAGAACTGTTCTAAATGTAGACACCTTTATTAATGTCAATTTAAATAATATTATTTTGATGAGGTCTAAATTAATTGGCAAGTTTAAAAGTTTAAGCACCATTAATAAATTTTGCTTAAAAATACACACACATTATTAAGTCTTCGCCTTTCGCTCGGACTATTGCCGATAAGATCTTGAAGCTGCTTACAAGCATATATCATTTTATTTCCATCTCCTCTTGCGAAACCTTGTCCTAAAAGAGGTGTTAGATCCTATTTCAAAAGAGCTGTCTGAATTGATTGTAAAAATCCCCAAAGCCATTGGCCGAATAAATGGCCGACAAGGCTGCTCGCCGATTTTCGTATGTAGAACGCTATTAATTTTTTACTTTACCATATTGGAGACCTTGATCAGCTTCCGGAGGTCGAACCTCACGCTTCCGACATATCGGTTAAAAACAGACAATGCTTCCACCAAAACAACCTCGAGATGTCGGATCAAAATAACGTGGAAATAAATCGACGAAATTCTGCAGCAATAAAAGTTTCCTTGTGTCGACATTGTTGATAAATCTGAACATACACAGGAACATAAATTGGAAACCTTTATGGCAAGTAAAACAGCTTTTTACAGTGAGCATAACGATTCCTATAAACTGAGCGAATGTCTGTGGCCTTTTAAAATGATGTCACCTTCTTACAGGAGCATTTCAGAACGATAGGGCTCTACTGGAAATGTATTTTTTTCTAAAATCTGCGTCATAACAGAAATTGCAAAACCATATAACTTATTTGATAATATTTCAGTAGAAATATAGGGTTTGCAAATAAAAACTGTATAACGTTTAATTGTAAACAATAAACAAATATTATTGCATGCGTTATAATGTATTAATTGTCACACTCTGGTACTGTAGTGACGTGTGAACAGCACTACATAATAGCTGGTTGTTACTTCAAATGCTATGTATGTATTGTTGGTATTGTTGGCAGTGCAGAGGCTGGATCTTTGTACGCTGTACCATACGGCAGTGCAGTGCTCAACTTGGACCGTGTTCTGAGTTACAATTTGAAGTGCGTATTTTCTGCTTGCTTAGCAACCATTGTGTTAGCTGTGTGTCTTGATGATGTGTGGACCTTGTTACTCTATATCTTAGGTCTGTGGTTCTGAGTAGAGCACAGTTAATTTGGTGCCCAACTGGGATTGGTCTCACCGGACCTGATACCGATCACCAAGGATGCGGGAACATTCCGCCCACCTTGGAATTCGAACCGAGGACTTGCTTAATGCAAGTCTAACGCTCTACCAACTGCACTATCCGGCATCGCTACTCAAAATTATATGTTTTTATTTGAAATCGGCAGTGAAGTACGCCGAAATCGTCATTAAAATACGAGAAATCGGCAGTGAAGTAATCCATTGTTTTACGACTTTTTTGTAGGTGGCGAGGCGACAGATAAACGTCAATCGACCGAACATAACCTACAAAAGTTGGTTAAAATGTTGTAATTTCACGATTCCTCGATTTCAAATAAAACATAGTGTACACCTCGGCACTGAAGTTCCTTTTTATCCCTCATGTGGTTTATTTGCCTTGGCCCTACGGGCCTCGGCAACTAAATCCACATTCGTGATAAAAAGTTATACTTCAGTGCCTTGGTATACAAACTACTATTTTATTTACAAGCTATTTAATTATACAGGGTGCTAAGAAATGGCGTATTAACTCGATGATACATTGTTAAGGGATACTCCCTGAATATGAGAAAAATAAGGAAAAGGCTCTTTGTATTATATTTTCGATTTTTTTTAAATTTTGAAATTTAAAATTTATTAAGTTTCTGTTAGTTAATTGACAAAATAACTTGCATTCCTACTTATTATCTTTAAGTGGGTAATGGTTTTCTATATTAAAGAAATTAATAATCAGACTTTGGGCTCCCATGTTTTCAGAAATATAACACAAATAGTTATTTGTATTACTAGGGAGGAAAGTGTAAGATTGCCTCCCGCAGATTATTTTTATGTCAGAGCGAGCGTTAGCGAGCGAGGGCAGAAATAATAATCTAAGGGAGGAGATAACACTTTACTCCAGAGTAATACATATAACTTTTTCTACGACTCGCTTTTAAAATCATTTCTATGATTTATTATTTTGGATTTCATTCTAAATTTCGTGTATCAAGATCCAGTATGTTGTGCTTCGTTTCCAAGGTAGTGTAGCTATTGCAGT
The DNA here is from genome assembly GCA_940337035.1 of Agriotes lineatus. Taxonomy (NCBI): domain Eukaryota; kingdom Metazoa; phylum Arthropoda; class Insecta; order Coleoptera; family Elateridae; genus Agriotes; species Agriotes lineatus. Next base: position 10,229 of record CALNHX010003743.1, on the reverse strand, counting down.
TTTGTTTTTTAGAAACAATTTGTTTATTCTCACAATTTGTGTCACCGGTTTTCATCAATGGATTCTGGTAGTGATTCTGAAGAAAACGTTCCCCAAGATTTACTTGAAGAGGCTAAAGTTGTATCGTTGGATCTACTTCCACAAAAATCTAGAGAAAAATATGAAATGGAATATAATATTTAAACAATGGTGTGCTTCAAGAAATGTCAAAAAAATTACAGACGATGTAATTTTGGTGTATTTTTCGAGCAAGTCCAAAACATTAAAATCATCAACGCTTTGGAGTAAATACTCTATGCTGAGAACAACGCTGGCGATTAAGGATAATGTAAATATCAAGTCTGAGAAGCTGACTGCTTTTTTGAAAAGACAAAGCCTTGGATATAGAGCCAAAAAGGCGAGTGTTTTGCAGGGAAGATATAAATAGATTTATTTCAGAAGCTCAAGACCTCGATTATTTATTAATGAAAGTAGGTTCAGGTTTCAGTTGCTTTAAATTTATTTTGACATGTTGTCTTAATTATGGGAGTATATGGAGCCTGTCGTTCTCAAGAACCGGTCAATATGATGATGAATGATATTCAATATAAGGATGACCTTTTAGTAATCAAGATTCCAAATTCAAAAACTAGCATCCAAAGAATATTCACTATTACAAATAACTCAATTAATGGTGTAAATATAATTGAACTTTATAGGAAGTATTGTGCTTTACGGCCGAAACATATAGAGCATTCGCGATTTTTCTTAAATTATAGAAAGGGGAAATGTACATTTCAAGTCGTAGGTAAAAACAGTATGGCAAAAATTCCATACAAAATTGTAGAGTATCTTAAATTATCCGATGTTCGAGGTTACACCGGACAAAGCTTTAGGCGTAGCTCAGTATCGTTATTGGTAGAAGCCGGAGCAGACCTTTTAAGTCTAAAACGACACGGAGGATGACGATCGACAGCGGTGGCCGAGAACTATTTAGATGAATCTATCGCTTAGAAGTGTTGTGTTGCCAATCAAATTATGTGTGGAGAAACGTCGTCAGGAAATTCTCGAAATATAACAATTACATCGGCTGAGGGTGACTTCAACTTATATATATAAATCAAATAATTGTTTTTCACAACAGCAGGTTGTAAGTTCAAAAGTGGATTCTCAAAATATTGAAAATGTTATTGAATCTGTATCATCTAAGATCATTTTTAGTAATCTTAATAATTGTACAATTAATGTTAATAAATAAATTCTGATTTTGTTATCAATTTTATTTGGAGAAAATTTTATTTGGTCCCCAGGGAGAAGAATTTATTTTCCTCCCTAGGGAGGACATTGCCTACTTTGGGCCCTAATTTCAGGGAGCAAAAGCGTACTTTCGAAACAAGGAGTAGAAAAAAATTTCTTTATTTTTCTCATACTCGGGGAGCATCACTTAACAATGAATTATCGAGTTAATACGCAATCTTTTCAACACGCTATACAGGGTGCCCGAATTTCGTAGGGACAACATGGGTAACATTTGTATTTGAAGAGATAGAGGGATGGTTGAATTAGCAAAAAGGTGCAGGTTTGAGATCTCATTAAGAATCCATCTTCAAATTTTACTGGTCATGGCCCACTTGTCTAAAATTAAAAAGAAAAAAAATCTCCTAATTTCTTTTATATGCCGTAACTTTTTTGTTACTTAAGATATTGAGATGCGATTTGAACTAATTTGCATGGTAATTTAAACACATTTATTGGCACTTAATAAAATCAATTTTATTTGTGCAAATTTTTAGTAATCTAACCTAACCTCAAAATTTTAAATTGATACCGTGCAATTTTTTTGGCCCTTTTAAGAGAGGATTTTTTCTGAATGCAATGATGTATTACATGATATGGAAACTTCTTCAAAATTTTGAAAAACTTAGCTTATTCTTTTTACAGGCAGAAATCACTAGTGCCATGATCACAATAACTTTGTTTTTTGTTTATCGCGTTATCTGTGAAATTATGTTTCGAAACAAAAAGCAGGATTATCATCATACGTGCCTTCCAGTAGTGTCAGTGTGTTCCGTATGTTTGACGTGTAAGTTCTACGTTCTTGTAGCACTTGATATAAGCACAAAATACATCATATTTTCAAAATTTTCCGTTATAAGTTAAAGTAATAACACTCACACTACTGACAGGCACGTATGATGATAAGCCTGCTTTTTGTTTCGAAACATAATTTCACAGATCACGTGATAAACAAAAAACAAAGTTATTGTGATCATGGCACTAGTGATTTCTGCCTGTAAAAAGAATAAACTCAGTTTTTCAAAATTTTGAAGAAGTTTCCATATCATGTAATACATCATTGCATTCAGAAAAATCCTCTCTTAAAAGGGCCAAAAAATTGTACGGTACCAATTTAAAATTTTGAGGTTAGGTTAGATTACTAAAAATTTGCACAAATAAAATTGATTTTATTAAGTGCCAATAAATGTATTTAAATTACCATGCAAATTAGTTTAAATCGCATCTCAATATCTTAAGTAAGAAAAAAGTTACGGCATATAAAAGAAATTAGGAGATGTTGTTTTTCTTTTTAATTTTAGACAAGTGGGCCATGACCAGTAAAATTTGAAGATGGATTCTTAATGAGCTCTCAAACTTGCACCTTTTTGCTAATTTAACCATCTCTCTATCTCTTCAAATACAAAAGTTACCCATGTTGTCCCTACGAAATCCGGGCACCCTGTATATGTAGGATAAGTGGTATCCATATAGTATTCTATGATCATTTACAGTACTGTCAATCCATTACTTTATAAATTCCATTATATTCTATATTACATTCTAAAACAATTTATTATTATCGATGCCCAATCCATATTTTTTGTATTTGTGCTCTTAGAATGAATGTAAAATAGGAGTATTATTAGATAATTAATATGCTTTTGAAATGATTGGCAGTAGTTAACTTGTAAGAGTATGAAATTCAAAGAAAAGAAAGGGCAAGATCTAAGATCTATTCAGATTTACCATCGCAAGGATTAGCATCGGTTAATGGAAGTTTTAAATAACTTTGTCTAGCTCTGAAAACCTATATTAGATCCGCTATTATTAATATTATATGTTAATAGCTAGGGTGGCAATAATGCTAACCAGGAAAGTTAGAAGAAGGGTTGAAAGGTATCTACAATATAATGGTTAAACTAAGATCGAAACCAATTCGCACAGTTTCTATACATGTATACAATGTATACATGTCTACGTACGATAACGAAGATAACGAAGTAGAAGGGACATACGACGCAGCAAAAGTACTATGATAAGAAGATTAGAAGAGTATGAGAACTTCATCATCGTGGGGGTTTTAATCCTACTTTATGAGAAGGGATTAGTGGAAAAATAGTGTAAAAATATGAGCTAGAAGATTAAACAAAATGCAGTCCGACTAGTTGCATTTTGCAAAAGATGTGATCTCATTATAGAGTATACAACATCATCCCAGAAGAAAATGTACATGGATAAGACCAGGAAACACAGGAAGCTACCAAAGAAATTATATTATGATCAGCTATAGATTCCGTAATCAGGCAAAAGTTATAGAACGTAACCTGGAACAGATGCATAAAGCGATCATAAACTAAAAATGAGGTAAAGGAAAATAATACTTAAAAAGGTGGGGAGAAGGGAAATGAGAAAATGGGACTTACAAAAGTTGAAAGTTTTTCAGAAGCAGTTGACCAGAATAATGATAATATAAAGACCCAATGGGCCCAAGTAAAGGATTGCAAGCCCTTAATCATAATCATCATAATCATAATCATAACTCTATAATAAAGCAGAACACGTCCCAAGGTCAAATAAATCAACTCCTGGTCTATGAGCAGTTACACATGTGGGCGGCGTCTTGATATTAGCAGCGTTGCCAGACCTGGTACAATTCTACGAATCTGGTACATTTTGAATCCGTTTCTACAAATTTATTTCGTACAGTGTAAATCTGGCAACAGGGCTAAAATCGTCGTGTTGACAGCTGGCCTTTAGTTTACAAAGAAGGAAACCCTCATTTCTGTTGTAGAAAAGTGAGTATTCGTTATTATATTTTCCATTTTAATTTTGTGTGCTCTTGTGACATAACCTAAGATTTGCGTGGAAATTTTATCTGGCAAAAACAGAGGCAATCAATGCGTTTCGCACTGCATAATTTTCATTATTATCAATCCTATTAACGACATAATTTTACAGTACATTATAATTACAGATACCTTCCTTAAAGGAGAAATTGGTGGAAAAAGAAAAGCAGCTAAATGAAACAAGAATTCCTCGACAGTAGACAAGTCTTGTCTGAAAACTGGAAAGAAGCTGTAAGTGAAGCCAAAAAGCAATACGAAGCGATGGATAGCGCGCTAGAGGTGAATTTATTAAAAGTGATACTGTAAATACCTTCATTAACTATTGCGATTTCAGATTCTACATAGTATAGGTACAAACTGTAGTTCAACAGTGCCCACCGCTAGCCAAGCTGCAGAGAGATTTAGAAGAAACAAGCTTTCAGAGCGCATTGTCGATGCACATAGCTGCCCCATCCGAGTGCAAGAGCTTTAGCATTCAGTACGAACGAGTTATTTATCAGGTTGTTGCTGCGGAGGAGAATAGGTACAAACTGTAGTTCAACAGTGCCCACCGCTAGCCAAGCTGCAGAGAGATTTAGAAGAAACAAGCTTTCAGAGCGCATTGTCGATGCACATAGCTGCCCCATCCGAGTGCAAGAGCTTTAGCATTCAGTACGAACGAGTTATTTATCAGGTTGTTGCTGCGGAGGAGAACATCGTTGCCATAGTTGAGCGCAGTTCCAGTGCAACTCGTACTGCCAAACCAGCAGATGGACAAACAAACCGCCCAGTAAGATTTAGAAGAAACAAGCTTTCAGAGCGCATTGTCGATGCACATAGCTGCCCCATCCGAGTGCAAGAGCTTTAGCATTCAGTACGAACGAGTTATTTATCAGGTTGTTGCTGCGGAGGAGAACATCGTTGCCATAGTTGAGCGCAGTTCCAGTGCAACTCGTACTGCCAAACCAGCAGATGGACAAACAAACCGCCCAGTAGGAAATTCTCTCTCTTTTAAAGTGGCTGTTCAAATGCTTGAGAGGAATCCTCGTGAAATGACAAGGAGGAGTTTCTAAGGTGCAGAAAGATAAAACGTAATCTGAAGTTAAGTGATATCAATTTGGAATTAGTTGATATGGCAAAAAGCAATAACTCTATGTATATTAATGAATCTCTCTATTCCTTAAATCGACAGCTGTTTGCGACAGCTAGAGATTATAAAAAGGAGAAGAATATTAAATATCTTTGGTCTAAAAATGGCAGGATTTATATGAGGGCAAAAGATAATAGTAAAATAGCCAAAATTAAAAATGTTCTTTGAATGTTTGAATAAAATTGATTTAAAAAACATTTTATATATTTCTATCGATAATTCTATAAAATTATATGGAAAATATTTTCTTTTGCATTTTTTAGAACACAAAGTAAATCCTGTTTAATTTTTATTTGTATTTTTATACAATTTGTGGTTTACTTTCAGTTATTTTGGTTGCTTCGCAAATATAACTTCATTTAGATTTTTGTCAATCTTTCTGCTATTAAGTTTATTGCTATGTTGCTGCAAATGTCTTTATGGTAATATATTTAGTTTTATTTCTATTAGTCAAATATTCATTTTTATGAGTTATCGTATAAAGTTTGTTTATAGTAATATGTTGATTAATTGCTTAATCGATTTACAAATTTACAATTTCCTATTATTCCTACAGTAAGTTGTAGTATAGCTATTGAACAGTTGTGGATCAAAATTATTTAAAAAAATTTAACGGTTGTCATAGGAACAGTTTATCGAAGGCAGGAGTTTGGATGTGCTGACTCCTTTTAACTTATTGCACATATGACGGACGAGATAATGTGTCTGGGTGATTTTAACATAGATATGTTATCTATAAATGATAAAGGTACTGAAAAATGATAAAAACAGCTCTACATTACTGGACCTTATTTTGGTAAACGATAAAAAATGTATAGTCAATTACGATGCGACTGATGTACATGGATTATCTGATCATTGTGACTAACTACCCTATTAAATGTAAATTGCATCGCAAAAGTTTTTTTGTATACTTACAGAGATTTTGCTAATTTTGATTATGAGGAGGTCTATAACGACCTTCAGTCTCTTCCATGGCACAATTTAATAAATTTAATCATAGACAGTGCGGACAGTACAAGAATTCAGCATATGCAAAATACATGCCTGAGGTTTATTCATGGTATTAGAAAATTTGATCACATAACACATAAACTTAACGAAATTAAATGGTTAAATATGCACAATTGTAGAATACTTCATTCAGCCACATTGTTTCATAAAATTATCTCAAATAAAGTACCCTCTTATTTACTTAATAAAATTGAATTTAGATGTGATGTTCATAGTGTAAATACGCGAAATAGAAATCTAATTACGCCTCCATATCACAAAACTGCAATGTATAAGCGATCCCTTTCTTACGATATAGCTTATTTATACAATTCTTTGCCGGAGTATCTCAAAACCTGTTCACCTGAGAAATTTAACTCTAATCTGTTTAAAATTCTACTTAATCACCAAATCGGTGCAGCATAATCACTCTCTTACATATATGTTTAACATTACAATAGTATTATTGGTCTACAGTTAGTGTCGTTAATTATTTAATATTTGTTATCTAAGTGGAAAAGCAGATGCTATTTTAAATAGTAATCTGAATTTGCCCTTTTGGTGGTGAAATGGGGGTTGTCGAAATTAAGTGTCTTTATTGCGCAAAGGACATTGGCATAGATGACCTAAATGTTCTAAAATGTGCAGGTGTACAAAAAAAAGGATGAAGAATTTAAATTAGATCATAACCATGGCTACTACTACCAGATACAAATGCAACTCGCTATTACTGGAGTTAATTACTGTGATTTTGTGGTATGGAGTAAACATTTTTTCCGTGAAAGAATACATTTCAATGAGGTATTTTGAGAAAAAGAAAGCGCTATTGCTATGAAGTTTTTTAACAATGTGATTATGCCAGAACTTCTCGGTAGGGCATCCAATCCCGGGATCCCAAAATGTCGGTATCCCGGGATCCCTAATTTTTTTATCCGGTATTTCAATCCCGGTATTTTTCTCCAATAATTTTCGATATTTCTGGGATTGCTTTTGTGTGCACTACATCGCAGTTCGCAGAGTCTGCGAGTTGCCTTACCCGGCCTGGCCGGCGCCAGACATGGAGCAACATGTTGATAGATAATAATTAGTAGATATGGTTCAGGGTAGTAGCAGTTAGCAGATGTGTCCATAAACAGCGTAAACTGTGTTCAGTTGTGTTGTCACTTTTGCTTGCATATTTACTTACCTATTATACACCTATAATACTAGAAATACCGGTTCTGAAAACAGAAAATCCCGATATTGAACACCGGAAATCCCGGTATTGAACATCGGAAATCCCGGTATTGAATACTGGAAATATCGGTACTGAAAACAGGGAATCTCGGTTTGAACACCGGAAATCCTGGTATTGAATACCGGGATCCAGATAGAATTTCTTCAATACCGAAATCCCGGGATTGAAAATTCAGTTCGGTATTGGATGCCCTACTTCTCGGTAAATATTTCACAAATAAAGCAGTTAAGGATGCTGCAGCTAATACTGATTGGAATGTATTCAAAGAGTCGTTAAATGTTAATAATGGTACAAATTTAATGTTTTGTAATAAAAGTAGTAGTACGGAAACAAGGACCACTGCTCTCGTAGCCACGCAAACTAAAGATAACAGTATATATTGTTTGTGTAAGGGTCCTGATAATGGAACGCCTATGATTGCTTGCTGTAATTTGCACTGTTCCGTGGAATGGTTTCATCTGATTTTTATTGGTTTAACATCTGTACCTAATACTGAGTGGCATTGCCCTTTATTGTAGTATAAGTGAAAGTAATAGTATTTTGTATTATATTGGTATTGGAATATAAATAAATATTTGATCGATTTATTTATTATCACTTCAATTGCAGTACGGTAAAATAAGTGAATAATAATAATAATAATAATAATAATAATAATAATAAATGTCTTTATTTTCTGTATATACATATAGAAAAAAATATATTAGTGTAAGTATTAATATGGGGCGGAGTTCAGTGCGTTTAATGCACTGCTCTTCCACTCAACCCCACGGTTTCATCCAAAGTAAAAATATATTTAAAAAATATATATATAGCGGAAAGGCGCGTGTTATTAAAGAAATTCTCAATAGTCAAAGAAAAAGGTGATTACTTTAATATGATAGGTATGAGTTTCTAATTGTTATATGTATTATTAGGATTTAATATAATTTGAATTTTGTTTTTCTAAAAACATCATGTTTTTAAAAGCACGACCGCTGCGATATGTGAAAAACGCAGGTCTATTTTTAAATAAGTAACCGAATGCGCCAAGTAGCTGCTATAGAACACTGCAGTTTAAATTGAAACTAAATGAATTAATAACAGATTCATCCATTTTCAAGTATTCTATAATGTATATTGGTTATTTATATTTATACAGTACAGTAAACATTGCGCTTCCATGCTTTGACCAAAATTATTTAAAAAGATATTTTTGCCAACTACACGGAAAAATTGCATGTTCACGTAAAACTTTTACATTCGCTGGAAAACTGTTACTTTTCTTAACTTGTAGAACAATCTACTATTAATTCACTAGCGATTTAAGAAGAAAATTAACTCGCTAGCATATAAACATTATAAACAGTTACTTATGGTTGCTATTATAGAGATAATAATAATAATGCCAGTTTAAAATGACAAAGAAATAATAATTAATCGAGTTATTTAACAATATCAGTAACGGCGTAACTGGAGACTTGAGTTACCGCATTTATATTTTTATGACGCTCAAAGGCTTAAACCTGAAAAGAAACACAGATTGCAGGCAGCTGAAAATTATTTCGGTGGAGCAAATAATTCTCACATAGGTATAATCTCATAAGTCAACAAGAGCATTAATTCTTTCCGGAATTTTTTTTGACTGCGTTCTAACAACGTCATATTAATTAGGACGCCTTCCAGGGGCGAGCGTTTCCTTTCCAGAGACTTTCCATTTGAAAATATATTTTTTGGAACTTTTCCTTACTGCCAATCTCTAGCGTGCTTTTAAAAGTTTCTTTAGTGCAACAAAAGTTATTAAATTCGTCCTACATTTTAAATGCGGCATATGCCGCGGGGTTTAAGCTAGTAATGGGTAATAATGCGGTTGTCTAATGCGTGATGCTCACCACATCACCACTTGTCATGAAATTGACACGCGACAGCCGGGTGTGAGAGCGAGAATATGGAAGCTCTGACCTTCCGCCTTGCAGGCCAAGCTCCTTCATGGGGTGTTAGTGCCTCACCATTATTATTATTAATAATTTTTAAAGCCCTCTAGCAGCTAAACTAAGCAACTTTGTATATAGGTAAGTTGAGTTAAATCATCATATTTTGGGACAAGGATTCGCCCCTACAAATGTTTCCGTCGACTTCCCTAACGCCCTGTAGAAATTATAATAATGCAGAAATTACTCTCTAACAGACATGGCTGACTCCTCAACTGACTCGGAGTCAGTATCCATGCAGTTTACATCGCCCATGTCACTATCTGATGAATCGCTAACGTAACTTGATTCGTCGATCAGGTCGACAGTTTCAGAGCTGGGTCCAGCTTAAAGCAACTTCCAATAGGGGTGGGTACCTACCAAAACATGCCGCCAATTACAAAAATAAATAAAAAACAAAAAAAAACAAAAAAAACCGTTTTTTTCGGTTTTTTTTCTAGGTTTTTTATTCGATTTAAAAAAACGCGTTTTTTTACATCACTAGTATCTTCCCATCTCTAGATAGGTAAGCAGTCAAATAATGTTAAAAATTGCAATGGCAACCACACTTTATACTTCCATAAGTTCCATAAATCACATTCATTAAACCATTTTCGAAACATTTGATATCAGTCTATGAAGTTCAACGCTGTGTATGTCAGTACTAGCTGTTACCCGCGACTTCGTTCGCGCAAGATTCGTTATTTGTGTATTAAATAATGACAAATTATTTTCTGTCATCCCATCCCATCCCATCCCATTCTATCCCCCGTCCCTGTCCCCGTCTCTTTCTCCGTCCCCGTCTCCGTACCGTTTCA